>QOVD01002276.1:0-11217 GCA_003521225.1 Tuber microsphaerosporum
GGAGGAGGACATACACGATGAAGAGGAAATTTCAAACCTCCGAGATGGGGGTGTGACAGGTGGCGGGGAGATGCGATTACTACGAAGATTAGGATCTCGGATATCTCTACGATCTACCGCCGGCGAAGATGCCGTTGTCGACTTTACCCCTTCGAAGGAAACTAGGGTCGTGGGGTTGAGGCCTGGTGGGGCTGGAGGGAAATACCCACCTAATATCATCTCGAATCATAAATTTACGGCTTTCACCTTTTTACCGCTTACTTTGTGGCATGAATTCAGCTTTTTCTTTAATCTTTACTTTTTGCTAGTTGCCTTGAGTCAATGCATTCCGGTGCTCAGGATCGGGTTTCTAAGCTCTTACATTGTTCCTCTGGTGTTTGTGTTGTCGATTACTCTTGGCAAGGAAGCGCATGATGACATTGCTCGGAGGAGGAGGGATACGGAGGCTAATAGTGAGCCATATGAAGTTCTATCATTTACGGATGGTGGGGTGTTAAAGAGGAAGAAGGGGGCTAGGCTGGGCAAGGGGAAGAGTGCGGCGGGAGCTGAGGGCCAGGGGCTGAGAGAGGGAGGTGATGATGGTGACGATATTAGGACTGTGTCTAAGAAGAGTAAAGATCTCAAGGTCGGAGATATTCTTGTTCTCAAGAAAGACGATAGAGTTCCGGCAGATGTGGTTATTTTGAAGACAATATCGAATGAAGTCAATCAAGCTGAGGAAGGCGGGGGTAGTGATACTTCTGGGGAGACGTTTATTCGCACCGACCAGCTGGATGGAGAGACGGATTGGAAACTGAGACTTGCGTCAGCGTTAACTCAAGCTTTGCATTCTTCCAGTTTGGCTTATTTGACTATTACCGCTTCTGCGCCTTCGAAGGAAGTTAATAACTTTATTGGATCAATTTCTTTTAATCCTTCGGCTCCCTCTTCCACCGCTCCACCCGCTCTGGGCTCATCTATGCCTTTAGGTCCTGGCGCCTCTTCGTCCTCACTATCTGCACTTCCGGCGACGGCGTCTTCGTCGACGGGATTGTCGGTTGATAATACTGCATGGGCGAACACGGTCTTGGCCAGCAATTCTACTACTCTGGCTGCTATCGTTTACACTGGCCCGGAGACGCGAGCGGCTTTGTCCACATCTCGCTCGCGTAGTAAGACTGGATTGTTGGAAAAGGAGATTAATAACTTGACCAAAATTCTTTGCGTTCTGACATTTTCACTCAGCATAGCGTTGGTAGCACTTCAAGGGCTTGAGAATGGCCAAAACGAGCCAGGTGTCAAAGACTCCCAAAATCCCGGCGAAGTCGTCAGTGGAAGTTGGTACATCAAAATTCTCCGCTTCTTGGTGCTCTTCTCGACTATTATTCCTATCAGCTTGAGGGTCAACTTGGACATGGGCAAGAGCGCGTATGCGTGGTTTATTGAACATGACAAGGGGATTGAGGGCACTGTTGTTAGGACTAGCACTATTCCGGAAGAGCTTGGGAGAGTGGAGTACCTTCTTAGTGATAAGACTGGAACCTTGACGCAGAACGATATGGAACTAAAGAAGATTCATGTTGGCACCGTTAGTTATGCCGGTGAAGCTATGGATGAAGTCACGGACTATATTAGGCTTGGATTTTCTACCGGTGGTGGTAAAGACGCTTCCGGGGGCGCTCAAGTCCCTCCCACAGTCCGGTTGAATGCTGCTACCACTAGGACCAGGAGGGAGATTGGGTCCAGAGTTAGGGACGTTGTCCTTGCGCTTGCGTTATGTCACAATGTTACGCCCACTACTGCTACCGACGAGGGTGCCTCGGAGGCTACAATTACGTATCAGGCATCAAGTCCGGATGAGATTGCTATCGTGCGATGGACAGAAAGCGTTGGGCTGCGGCTGTCGCATAGGGATCGCAAAGGGATGAAGCTACAAAGTGTCGATACTGGTGAGGTTGTGGTCCGCGTCAAGATATTGGAGGTCTTCCCGTTCACGAGTGAGGGGAAGAGAATGGGAATTGTTGTCCAATTTATGGCTGGTGAAAAGAGTAAGGAACCGGATCTTCTTGGTGGCGATGCGGAGGAGGAAAACTCTAGTACTGGGGACATCTGGTTCTATCAAAAGGGGGCGGATACCGTCATGTCTTCGATTGTCCAGGCTAACGACTGGCTGGATGAGGAGTGCAGTAATATGGCCCGGGAGGGACTGAGGACGTTAGTTGTTGGAAGGAAGAAGCTGTCTATTCAGCGCTACCAGGAATTCTCTGCAAAGCATAAAGCTGCGTCGTTGTTGCTCGCTAATAGGGATAAGGAGATGGGCAAGGTCGTGGAGGAGTATCTTGAGCATGACTTGGAACTTCTAGGAGTGACGGGTGTCGAGGATAAGCTGCAGAAGGATGTTAAGCCTAGTTTGGAACTTCTCAGGAATGCGGGAATCAAGATTTGGATGTTGACTGGTGATAAAGTCGAGACGGCGAGATGTGTTGCTGTTAGCGCAAAGTTAGTGTCAAGGGGACAATACGTGCACACCATTGCCAAGTGTATGCCTACTCCTCTATTCTCTCACCCCCGGCTATACTAACTCGGATGTGATCATGCAGTAAAACGAAAAGACCATGCCTACGATGCCCTGGAATTCCTCCGCAACAAGACAGACTCCTGTCTCCTCATCGACGGCGAATCCCTCGCTCTCTTCCTAGACACGTACAAATCCGAGTTCATATCCCTCGCCGTACAGCTCCCGGCAGTAATCGCCTGCCGTTGCACTCCTACCCAAAAGGCCGACGTAGCCCGGCTCATCCGTATTTTCACTAAGAAGCGCATATGCTGCATCGGCGACGGTGGGAACGACGTCTCCATGATCCAAGCGGCAGACGTAGGCGTCGGTATCGTCGGCAAGGAGGGCCGTCAGGCCAGTCTTGCGGCGGACTTTAGTATCGAGCAATTCTGCCATCTAACAAAACTACTAGTATGGCATGGAAGGAACTCATATAAACGAAGTGCAAAGCTCGCGCAATTCGTTATGCACAGGGGTCTTGTGATTAGCGTCTGCCAGACTATGTTCAGTATTGCTTCGAGGGGTGAGCCAATTGCCTTGTATAAGGGGTGGCTGCTTGTTGGGTATGCCAGCCTTTATACTATGGCGCCGGTGTTCTCGCTGGTGCTGGATAGGGATGTGGACGAGCGTCTGGCGAATCTTTATCCGGAGCTTTATAAGGAACTTACGGAAGGGCGATCGTTGAGTTATCGGACGTTTTTTGTTTGGGTGCTTGTTAGCATTTATCAAGGTTTGTCTTTCCCTCGCATCGATTATGCTTGACTAGCAGAGTGCTGATGAAGCCGATAGGAGGAATAATCCAAGGCCTCTCCCAAATTCTCGTGGGCCTCGACCATTTCGATCGCATGGTGTCCGTGAGTTTCACTGTACTGGTGTTAAATGAGCTTATAATGGTAGCACTGGAAATCACAACTTGGTATTTCCCTACCCTCCCCTCCTCCTTCCTTTCCCTTTCCCCTTTCCCCTCCAGCTAATATTGAGGACAGGCACATGTGGATGATATTCGCAGAACTGGGCACAGCCCTCTTCTTCTTTGCTTCGATCCCATTACTAGGCGAGTACTTTGAACTCCAGTACGTCATCTCGTGGGCCTTCGTGTGGCGCGTCGCGGTCATTAGCGCGATCAGCCTTGTGCCGCCGTGGGTCGTGAAGACAGTTAGGAGGAGGTTGAAACCGCCGAGTTATGCAAAGGTTCAGGGGATTTAAATGTGAGTTGTAGTTGCATTGGTCGGGCGTTCTGTTTTGTTTTGTTTCGGGTGGTAGTGGGGAGGGTAAGTGAAGGGGATGTAATTTACCGGGCAGCCGGGGGGAGGTATTTGTGTGTTTTTTGTGGTTTTGTATGTTAGTTTTCTTCCCTTCTTTTCTATTTGCTGTGTTGGTTTCTTGTACTGTAATTAGCGATAGCGGACGGTGCGGGTTACGAATATGTTTTACACTGTAGAATTTAGAAGGAGGGGAATATTGGCCTAGTCAACATTGTCAGTGAATCACTCTTTCCCCTTGTATGTTCATTAGTCAATAGGATGATTTACTCTAGTACAGAATACTAGATAATCCGTATAGCATTCAGAATCCGCGGTTGCTTCCCCCCAGCCAGAAGAGGCGAACCAACTTGTGTAATAAAAACAGGAAAAAAATCAAAAAAATTATTGTTTGATTTTTATTCTGCTACCCCGCCGATCGCAGACCCTACCACTTATAGGTAGGGCCTAGAGTCGGATTCTACCACCTCGCAGCAGGTCTGATTTGCGCTACAGCCTTATTAAGGCTTAAGGTCTTTCAGTCTCCCAGTTCCTGTAAGGTAGTCTAGGTTTTCTTAAATCTCCTATATACCCTACGTGACGGATTCGTTCGATAATAACTCATTTTGAGAGGAATCGAACTCCTGGGCTCCTGCTAATTTGCACAGGAGGTTAATTGTTTCTTGACATGTTAACCAACTGCGCCAGCTAGGTATTTTCACAACATAACGATACTGGAACGAATATTTATCCAGTTGTTCTTTGATTTTTTTTTCTTTTTGTTTTTTTCGCTTGAGGATAGAGCTTTAGCGTAACAATACTTGGCTCTAGATTTCTTTTCTTCCCTTTGGCCCGGCTTGCCAGGGAGGGATGCATCATCGCTGCCGGGAGGAGTTAGGACAGAATGAAGAAAGAAATAAATAAGGTTAGAAGAACCTTCAGAGGATCAGATCTGACTTTGTGATAAGGTGTGAAGCACATAAGTAGACATACTTCTTATTCTCGTGGAAACTGGAAAACATGAGCTCAAGTTAGCTAGTTAGTTTCCTGCCTACATACTTTTCACCCGATCTCAATCCTATCACCTTCATGAATGATCACTCGTCAAATTTGTTGGAGCTAATCTTTATCCGCCGACTAGAGGTAGTTTCTTTTCCTTTCATTTCGTCATAAGACTCTTGTTTCTTCTCTCGATCTGTCATGTTGGAATAAGAGTATCACTACTACGTCATGTTAGAAAGGTGGCCTCTATAGTATAGGACACAGTGTCCAGTGTGGCCAGTCAATTGATGTAGTATATTAGTACCTCCTCTCTCCTTTTATTTACAAAACACAAGCTTCGTTTTACTCTTCTGGGGAGGCATACACACATTCACATTCACAGGTTATGAGCCCTTAAGCTTCCTGATTTTATCAGTGCTCTGCCTACTCTACTGTGTTGTTTAATTTTCTTCTCAAGGCTACTCTATATCTCCCTCTCTCTTTGCCTTGATTATACCTTTAAAATCTTAAGTGTCATGTCTTCAACTGCTACAGGTAGTATTACTGAGGGCACCCGGGTCCTCAAGTGTCAGCTTCTTACAGCCCACAATTGGATTTTGTGGAAGCATCCTATGAGCAACCACCTTCGTGCATAGCAGCTGTCGGATGTTGTTGACCCCACTGGATCTGCTCGTGAGACGGCTTAAGAAGCAGCATAAGAGACTCGCGCTGCTGGAAAGGCCGCTGCCCTAACATCTGCGGATGACCTTCTTCGGGCTGCGAAGGCTTTAGATCTTCTTGGATCACATATCAGTGAAGAACTCCTCTCTATGCTCTTGTCTATGGATGGTCCTCGTGAGGTTTGGGTTTTTCTTACCCAGCGGTTCGAAGCCAACTCTATTGCTCATCAGAAAGCTATCCAGCATCAGCAAATTGTATTTCAAATCTGAACCCCAATAGCTAGATACTGATTTCCATTTGCGCCTCGTGGGACTACTGGCCCATCATTCTTTGCTTCCGCTCTCTCTTGTTTGTCTCTGGCGGACCCCTACTTTCTACCCGTCCGCCCCTGTTGCTCTCCCCTGTAGACCTGGACACTTTCGTTGCACTCGGATCCTCCCTTGCCCAGACCTTAATCCTCCCGGCCCGCGCTTGTGCGGACCTTTAGCCATCAGGTCTGCGCTTGCGCGGGCTTTCACTCTTCTGGTCCGTGCTTACATGGATCTTCCCCCTCCAGGTCTGCCTTTGCGCGGGCCTTTACTCTTCCGGTCCGTGCTTGCATGGATATTCACCCTTCAGGTCCGCGCTTGCGCGGGCCTTTACTCTTCCGATCCGTGCTTGTGTGGACCTTTATCCCTCAGCTCCATGCTTGCGTGGACCTGATCCTCCTGGTCCACCACATTGTCGCCCCTGAATCCCCCTGATCCGCTTTTTTGTGGCCCATGAATCCTCCTGGTCCATCCCGATTCGGCCTCTGTTTCCCCTTGGTCCGCCCTTGGGTCGCCACCCAGCCCCACGGGTCCTCGTTGCTGTGGACCTTGGTAACCTCGTTCGTTCCTTGTTTGGATCATGAGCCTCCTGTCTCATCCCCACTTGGATCTCAACCCTCAGATCCAGCCACAACACGCCTCTGCAGCCCTCCATTTGCTCCAGCCACCATACCCTTGTTCCTGAAGCCACTCGAGCCACGCTCCTTGGCTTCTCGTGTCATTCTGGTCTGCCCTGGATGCTCCAGTCTTCGAGATCACACGAATACGGTAGAAATGGTGATCCGGAGTTACTGCCCTCGTTCACTTTCTGCTCCCTCTTATATTTCACGCGAACCTCTTCCCTACAATCAGAATCTTTCTACCCGTTACTTTTGCGTATAGTGTTTCGCCTAGTTCTGCCTTCCCTCGCTACACTTTTATTTTCACACACACCGCCGATACTAATACACAGAGTAGTAGGTCTCTAGGTCTATGTGGCTATTCACGATCCAGCTATTTTTTCCCCGTATTTTTCCCCCTTCCAGCAGATGGACCGGCCCCTCAATTGGTTCCACTTCCGCGACATACCGATCCCATTCATTGAGCACAACCTCCACAAACCCATGGAAGCGATTCGGCTTGCCTGATTCCGTCGCATACTTCATTCCTACTAGCATAACTAGCTCCAGAATTTCTGTCACTGGGGATTTGTTTCGTTGTATGGTCTGCGGAATAACCGCCCTAGATGGGCTGAACGAAAAGTATAGTAGTGGTTTGCATGCCTTCCTCCCTTGGAATGTATTCTTGTCCCTGTCTTGACTTTCCCGGACCCAAATATTGTGGCTCAGCGGCTCATTCTTTTGTGCCTCTCTGGTACATCGCAACAGCCTCCTCTCGATCTCCAACGGGCGTTGAAATGGTTGGAAGTAGTTCGCCACTGAATTGTAAATTTTAATCATTGTGGATTCCGCATAAGTTTCTCTCTGGCCGAGGACCCTCTCTGCCACACGTTGCCCCCAGAGTTCTTCAACATTATCGCGGAAAAGCACCGGCAGGTCAGGAATAGAAAACCGGTCCGCAGCCTCGCTTAGCGAGAGCCGCTTGATACCTCTTGACCTCCCTGCTAATCTGGTCTGCTAAATTACCTGATCTACTCGCTGCTTCCGCTCCGGGACTTGAATTTGAAGGCTAATGGCGGGCGCTAGGTTCCGGCTAGATCTGCTGCTGGTCCTAACGGCGTGCTGGCCTATCCCTGGACCTCTCTCCCGGAGCCTCGCAACCCTGGTAGAGAGCAATCTGTCATTCCGAGTCTGCATACCGAGTACCCTGGCGGTATCATGATCATACATTCCGCTTAAAGCAAGGTGCTCTAAAGTCTGAACCATGTAAGCGATCCTGGTATGTCTATCGTTGTACCAGAGCATTTGCTCCTCATATTGTACTCGATTGGAAGCGCGGTATGCTTCTTTGACATTTTCTATATGTAGGAGTTCCGATATATCAGTAGAGAAGTTGTCCGGTGATCCCATTTGATGGATGCTATTTGAGGCATGACTCAGCATGTGCATTTTTGGAAACCGGAAATGATAGATCGCAGTCTCGAGTTTTTCCTTCTCCGCCTTCATCCGTGCCCTAGACCATCCCTCTTCGCTACCCTTCGCCTCCATCGCGGCCCACTTTTTCTCGAAGTTCTTGGTCCCTGCTTTGGTGCTCCTTTGCGGACGAAACACGGACTTGCTCCTGTAGAATATTGCGAGTCTGTTATCCAGCAGACCGAGTGTGTAATCAGAGTGGCTGCGCTGTCCAAGAACCAGGAGAAATTCGATGATGGATCTGACACATCCTAGGACCCGTGCATCCTCTGATTGGCTAGATCGGACCCCATCGATCAAGATCGGGCCTAGCACAGCTAGTAAGAATCGCATCATGGTTCTAATCTCTTTCCCCTGCCATGAGCTGACCTCTTCATAGCTTCGCTTAAACGGTTGAAAGCCCGGGTATGGCGGGATCGACTTAAAACGGTCATTGAACCGGCCTAGAATCCTCCGCTGCCGCAGATATCCCACCAACCAATCCATCATCGTCTTAAGAATTCCTAGATGCAGGAGGTGAAGTGCGTCAGGTTGCCAGAGCCTGTACACATTGCATAAAGGAAACCTCCAAAAAGGATTTTCCTCCACCCGCAGACCAACGGACGCTAAGTACTCTGCATCTTTGCTGTTTCCTTGTTCTAGCGCTTGCTGATAGGACTTTGGATCGCGGTCTCTAAACCCCCCAACTCTACTACTATTACTTGGCTCGTGCCCCATCTCAGTCCGCGGAATCTCGCAAATTGGGCAAAGCCCGTCGATTATTCTTGCCAGAATGACATGTTCTTGGTAGTCAGCAATCCAGGCTGCTAGGATCGGATAGCATCGGCGGACCTGGCTATCAGCACAATCCCACTCATACCCTGGGCCGGCTATATCCAGCTCTGCTATCGGCTTCAGAATACGCTCAATCGCTCCATGCCAAGACCTATGAATCTCGCCGCCCTTCGGGTTCTTTTGAGGAATTGGTAAGAGAGCAACTAGCACCCATGCGCGTTTAGAGCCCTGCCGTCGTATATCTTTGCTAATGTTACCGATCGACATATAGACCGGCCAAGCAGCCTTGTCTCCGGAGAAGTTTGTAAGGTGGGTTTTGTCGGAAGCGAAAAGGAGGGGCACCACTGTTCCACCTCTGGGCACTAAGTCTTGGGTCTCCCACCACCAGTCTGCGGTATGAATCTCATTATATACTCTTCGGCCGGTACTATCGAAGATGCGCTCGGGACCGAAGACCATATGGTTTGCGAAAGGTAAATGGCCAAGAAGTAGCCGGATGCAGTGCAGGATGTTGCGAGAGTACAATGTTCTGGACCCACATGGGAACGCGGACCAGCTTCGGGGCCCAAAACCGTATTCTACGCGCTCAAACAAAGACCACAGTTCATCTGCAGTCTGGAACGATGTGCACCTGTCATTATCCAGTCCACGTTGTAAATACTCATCGATCAATCCTTTTGTTAAGCCCGACCGCAGCATCCACCATCCAAGCTCAAAGTCTTTTGCACTTCGAAATGGGTGCCATGGGCTCCAGTCCGCATCTAGGTATCTGCGGTAAATTCCACCTGCAGTGCCATAGGATCTACCAGCTTCACACGGGTGATACTGCGTTTTACTGGGGTCAGGCAAACAGGTTAGGTCTGGGTCCTCCGGTTCCGGGCTTCTCGGTTCCTGAGCACTATCTGAGTCTCTGGTTTCGAGATCTGTGGGTGGCTGCCATCCAGTGACTTCTCAATGATGTTAGTTTGGGCCGAGGGAGTACTTGATCTAGAATAAAACTCACGGTCCACCCAAGGATTGTCATCTCCGGGATGCCGATTGCTAGCACTCCCCTCTCTTTCGCTCAGCGGACCGCTTGGGTACGGCCTCTGTTTCTGCATTGTCCGTGTCTGCCTTTTCGGGCACTGGTTACGGTGGATTGATAGACCCTTACGTGTCTTGAAGGGCCTTCCGCAGTCTGGGCAGGTGGGATTCGACGTCATCACGTTGGAATAATGCTGCCGCCGTGATGGGATCGATGTGATAGGAGCACAAAGAGTACAGTGTTTGTACAAGTGATATATTTGTTGTATAGGGCAGGGGCTGTTGTGCTGGTTAATTATAGCTGACTTGTAACAAAACATCTCTCCTGGTCCTTTGTACTACTAGTACGAGTACAGTACGCACGCAGTGTGCTGCAGGGATGTGCCAAGGCAGACCTACCCTAGGTGCTCGGTAGTGCACCCGACACGGATCTTGCCGTACAGACCCTGCCGTACAGACCCTGCGACAGCCCACCCCGTCGGTAATACACTACTTGAATATCAGCGTTTGTTCAAGTGGACTCAGCGTACTGTTCGCATTGAAAACAGATGTTCATCTTGAAAACTACAACTCTTCTTGAAAACAGATGTTTGTTCAAGTACGCGAAACGCACAGTTCCCTGGATGGGTGAGACTTGAAAGCTCGGTATCATGAACTCTGAATCTTGAAAGAGTGCCTGGAAGGGATATATAGAGAGCGGTTTTCGCCTCCCAGCCAGAAGATCATACACCAGTAAGTCTCCAGTACACAATAGCTCATATTAGAACACAAACCCTATTCAACACGCCAATACCTAAACCCTTCATTTCAGTCCTACGCCCTATTGCAACCCTGCTTTGAGTTACGGTCTTTCCTAATCGAACTCTTTCCTCCAGCCTTGCCCTAGACCGCAAATATCAGAACCGTTATCAGATACACATAGGTACTACGCAGTCACCAAATAGGTACGCAAATACCAAGCTTCCAGACTCCAAGATTCCATCCTTACCATCTTCAGACCATCTAACATTCTCAACACATAGAACAACCCACTCGGCGGACCTAGTAACCCTGCCCACTAAGACTCTCCAACCAAAATAGATATATAATTAGGTAAGCAAAACTCTTACTATTTGCTACCACCGCGGTTACTAACTTAATATTGTGGGGTAGAACACAGACATTCTGAGAATGGCGCCCTCAGCAGCTAGTATTTGTGTGAAACTTGATTTTCACAGTACAGGCGACAGGGACTATAAAACATGGGTTTCGAACTTCAAAAGGACCTGGCTTCGTCAGCAGCATCCGGACCTCGTCGCCGGACCAGTGGCTCTTGCAGCTGAGGCGAAGACTGTGGATTGGGAGTCTGGGCTCCTTCGAATGTATACCGACTTCCCAACTCAATGGGCTCTAGCAAACTTTGTGAATCCGGCGGATCGTTGGGCGTGCGCTACACAATTCATGATTCAGCAGGCGAAGAAGGTCCGCGATGATATGAAAAAAGAAAGAGAGGCTGCTGAAGCCGCCTGAGCCGCTGCCGCCTGAGCCGTTGCCAAACGCACCAAACGTCGTGCCTTGCCCGCGACTACTGCAACCCCCGCAACCCCCGCAACCCCCGCAAC
>QOVD01002277.1:10070-31255 GCA_003521225.1 Tuber microsphaerosporum
AACTATCCATCCATCCATCCATCCATTCACCCATTCATACTGGGTAACCGCGCTTAGCAAGATACTAACCCCCCCACGCCAGAATAGCCAGCCATCCATCCGAATAGGTCAGAGAGCAGAACATGCAGAACGCACAAGAAAAGTGAATTTTCCTTCATTTTCAAGCTGGCTTAGAGTGCTGCGCTCAGCCGTCATATATATACCGCATTGGTATCATAGATTACCGGTATGATATAGCATATTTAGCTTTCTTCACGGCACTTACTGAAGCGCAGTACAAGTACTGTACTGTAGATCGGCCCGCAAGCCGAGCCGCCAAAATATCCAGTACCATACAAGCACTGTACTGCACAGGGCGAGAAAAGGTACCGGTATTTCACTTTCTGGCTGCGGGGTGAAGTGTCGTGGTTACAAAGTCTCGTAACCACATGTTTGAGGGAACCTCACATGAGCTACTTTTTTATCACCTGATTGGGGGTTCTGGACATATTGCTGTGGAAAAATTCTTCTGTAGGAGTGGAGGAAAGGGATAAAGAAAAAGAAAGAAAAGAAAGTTTGAGATGGAATAAATTGAGGTACGATGATGCACTGGACTGTATGATACTGCACGGCGTAAGTAATGTTGTGAATTGAACGGGGCAGAAAAAAGAAACGGGAGAGAGAAACGGGTTTTGCTATGGTGTGTGGTAGGATATCGGACAAGTGAGTGGAGGTAGGACGTTGTGACTATTTTTTTCGCGGTTAGACTAGTATTAGTGGGTGGTTTGGTTCGCTTTGCGGGAAGGGAAGGCTTGCATGGTTGGTTTCACAGAAGGCGCGTGGTGGGGTTACGAAACGGTAGGGGCTAGTGAGGCTCTTTTGATTGGAGATTGAGGTTGCGGTGTCGCTTGGCCTGGCTGGAGAGCGGGCTAAGCGGGGGCTGAGTCATGCATTGGAGCTACGACACTTGTGCGAGTGGGTGGTAACTGATTACCATATGATAATACTTATAACATTATCGTGCATACTGTATAATTCCTCTCTATCACCACTAGCACATACAAAAATCACCTCTCCTTGTACGGCCTTCTTCACCTTCCCACTCCTCTCGACATAAACAAGCGTTCCACCCCTCTAACTTCTCCCTATCCTTCCCGCCCTCGGCCACGACCTTACTATCAAGCCTCTGCGCATCCTCTGTAAACTTACATGCGTTGCCCCCTTCCTTCACCTTTGCCTCGTCTCCCTATTTCTCCATTGCCCCGTGTTGCTAATGCTACCATACTATGCTCGGGTAATGCCATAATCCCCCTCGATGCGGTGGAGAACCCCATGCGGGATCATCCCTTCCTCCACCAGGAGGGATTGCATTTTCCGGAGGAGGAAGTGTGCTGATGGGAGGTCGTAGTTTGGGGTGTGCAGCGCGGCTTCTAGCTCGGGGTGGAGGCACAGGGAGGAGATCCGGCCCGTGAGGGAAGGGGCATGAGTGTTTGGCGGGTACAGGAGCGGCAGACGGAATGCTTGGAGGTGGGAGTGGAGGTCCGGAAGGTGGCAGTTAGGTGGAGGGTGAAGGCCACTTCTTTTGTAATGGGTTTTCCGCTTCTATCAACCCCAGAGACGGGTGATGAGGGGTGCTGTAAGAAGGAGGGGTTGAAAAGGGGTGGGCGGAGTTTATGCTTCGCGGGCCGACGGGGAGCGGGGTGAGGAGAGGGGTTGGTATATACCTGTTGCTAGTATCAGCCTAGCTATCACGTCGTGACGTTTTCTCTGATTACCGGTATCTAGATCCCGCCCGACTACTACTGGCGCTGGTGTGCCGAACCCTTTTGATGCCTTACCCTACTCTATCCCCCGAGCTCTAGGCCGCTCCCGGAACTACATCCTCTCTACGAGAACAGTACCAAACCACTCACCCACCATCCACAAACATCATCAAATGCCAACAACTCTTTTCATCAACCTCGAATTCGAGCGACAATCTATGAATAGTCTACCGCCTCCTCTACAATAACAAAAACCCCAGACTAAACTCCAATTACACGGACATAGCAAAAACTTCATCATCGCAGACACCCAACCCCTCACAGCCCTCCCCCGGAATGGAGAAAGAAAGAAAGAAAAAACATGAGGCACGACATAAGAAATCATTTGAGTAGGAGGGTTTATTATTATTTGTCTAGGGAAGGTGAGGTGAATTGATCGCTACATGGGGAGAGGCCCTGCTCTGTCTTGGCTTCAAGGTCAAGTATAGGAGTGAGTTTTGGTATGGTAGGTTTTAGGGTTTGGAGTGGAGATGTGTGGTGGGGGGGAGAGGGAGTGACGAGTGGGTGTGGAGTGGACATTGTAGAAGATTGATGTCAATCTGTGCTATCGAGGAGTATAGTACAAGTACGGACAAAGCGGCGTAAAGTATGATGTTTTTATCTATTTTCGTTCTCGTTCGGCGGGTAATCTTGATTTCGATCTTGATACTTTTTGTGGTTTATGTCGGTAGTTAATCCCGATCTTGACAGCTCTCATATATCTTATAGTCTACCAGCGGCGGCGGCAACAGCTCCTTGTCGTTAAAATCAACATGTTACAGTACGAGTATGATAGAGTCTTTATCTATTCCTTTATATTTTTGAGGATCTTGATCCCTGATTGACTTTTTTTTTCAGCTTCCGCTGATGACGGCGGGGTGGGCTAACGCGTATGATACTTTACCAGGCAGACAGCAGCTGCGGCAGCGGCGGTGGTGTGTGAGTACAGTACGTTCGTTTGGCCGTGATCGGAGCATTTGTCGTTTTTTTATATATCTTTTTCTATGCGCCCTGGATAGGATCTTGGTATTGTATAGGTAGGTATGGGATTTGGAGAAAATTAGTAGGGCAAAATCCACCTGTATTTCTCCTCGCCAATCTGAGCATAGAGATTCCTGTGCGGGAGGGAGAAGGCACCTTGCCTGTGCGTGTGGCACACATTGCACGAGGCTCCGGTAGGTGTCAGAACTTCCGGGAATCGCGGTAGGATAAGGATAAGGGGAATAGGGGGGAGGGGAAAGGTAGGGGGAGAGAAAGAGAGAGAGATCAAGAATAATAGTGGTAAGTTACATACCTATGCTTATCCTATGATACTCTCCTCTCGCCAATCTACCCATACCCTACTCCTCTGTAGTATGTACCAGCATGCGCGCCTGATACCAGTGTCGCCATCGGAAACCAGCAGATCAGGCACAGTTGATCTCCTTCCTTGTATTGTGCTGTAAGTGCCTACTCCTTCCGATCCGCCCACCTTCGGTAAGGAAGAACAAGAAAAAGAAGGATACCCCCCATACTTAAACCTCCACCGCTCGCGTGTGAGGAGTTGGATTTGTGGTCATGATCAATCACTCGTGAAATACGTGGGACGGATTTGGGATAGGGTTGGATTGGATTGGGGTATTGGGGATCTGTAGGAGTGTTGACGATTAGTGTATGTGTGTATGCATGCATGTGTGTATGTATGTGTATGCGTATGTGTGCATGGGTGGAGTATTGTCGTGGCGGAAAATGGGCGAGAGGTTGATGGGGGCCTGTTGGTGAAGGGGCGGGTTACGATATGAGTGGCGTGATAATTCATTCTACTTTGCTGGTGGGTATATGCACATGCTGCTTCAAGTTCAGCTAGAGCGTGCCGTATTGTAATTGTTACTTGTTGGGTGGGTATCGGATTTGTCTACCTCGTCGTGTGTCAATTAGTCGAGGAGTGGTTAAGGAAGCAATAATACTCACACTCACGCCGATTCCTGTATGAAGTGAAGTGTTTCATTTCTTCCCCTTCCTTCTCTTCTCCTTTCTCACCTCACTTTTCTTCTAACCCCCCCCTACCTCTTCTTACCCATCCATATATCATCCGGGAATGGCGTGATGACCTGTTCTTCTTCGCTCACATCCCATGATCAATCCTGAAATTAGTTCGCTCCCAGCGGCACCGTCGTGTACTATACTTAACCAAAATTAATCAATGTAAGAAATCAGTCAAATAAATAAAAAGAACTCATGCAGCAAACAATCCTATGTATCTATATGCCCCCTCCTCCCTTTTGCCTACCGAATGCCGCGCACACCCTACATACGTGCGGCAGTTTGGGCACGAGCTGATTGGACAAGTGGCTTTATTTGGAGATCAATTGGTTGCGCCAGAGGGATGGGAAGTTGATTGACTAGTTGGGTTTTTGATATATCGTGCCGATAATTACGTGCTTCTGGGTGAGTGAGGACAATAAGTGCGAGTGATATGTTGTGCGTATTCGTCTTGGAAGGGAAGTGCTGCGGTAAGAGAATTGAAAGAAATAGAGTGCGCTTTATGCCGTGTTTTGGAGTAATTGATATCGTGGATATATAAGTTAATTTGGGAGATATCGCAGGTAGTTAGATGGATAGCTACCTACATTGGGGGATGGATGGGTGGTTGGATAGGGAATCACATCGTCTGATGAATGCTTTTTTTTTCTTTGGCGGAAACAATGCTAGCGATGAAGGCGGCGATGGTGATGGCGATAGCGATGGCGGTGAGGCTTGCTGGCTGGTGTTAGTATTTTTAATACTGGATGAAAAGAGATTGCTTTCCAATGCTCCTGCCTTTGCTTCTGTGTTTTTCACGATTCTGATTCTGGCTGCTTGGGTTGTGCTGGACTCTACCATGGTTTGGATTATCCGTACCCCTACTCTGCAAGTGCTCGAGTAAATAGGTACTGTACGATGGATTTCGGCCTAGCACTGCATATAGCTTAATTGCGTTCTTAAAAACTAGAACCTTCGGATCTGCCAGCGTAAGCTCTCTTTTCTTTTTCTTTTGTCGAATTCCTTCTTTGTGGGGCTTGCTTCATAGTTACCTTTATTCTTTTACTCACCTGCACAGCACGGTAAATCATCGCCCGAACATGTCTAGCCCAAATATGAACCTCCAAAGCGCTCACCAAAGAGCGCCGCACAATACAGTACTGTACCGCGAGAACGAGAATGAGAAAAGAGAGGGAAATCGCCACCTGACAGATGCGAAGTGCGTTGTCCACCTCCTTCTAGCTCTTAATTTAGCGAATGAAATTGAAGAATAGCCCAAGTAGATTATCGCTGCTATCGACGTGCTGCGTTCAGGAATATATTTATCTCAGTGCGGTACTGTACCTGCAAGGTAGTTTTTCTCGACCTCCCTTCTCTCTTTCATCCCACTTTGCCCCTCTTTCCTCCTACTTCCCACTTCCAAGGATGAGACCTGCCTAGGCGTGGCCTGATGGTTCGGATGGGTGCTTTATCAGATCTCGTGAACCAGTAATTTCAGATGCCCTGCATGCGGTGCCGAGTGGGAAAATCTGCATTCGGGTATTCGAAACGGAAACGTTTGTTTATTCGCAACGTTTATTGGAAGGGGTTTTTTTCTTTTTTTCCTAGTCTCTGCCGAGGCTTTTCTTTTGTAACGTACTTGAGTACCGGTACCGCACTCGCACTTTGATGCAGATTTTCCTCCTGTGATGCTGCTGCTGTGACGCTGGCTGGTTATCGAAATTGATGGTGGGGCGAAATGGAAAGGAAAGGAATTTTTTTTTTTTTTGATATGTGTGGCAGTTGCGTTGGGTCAGCGCTAGAACCGTTGGTTACATGGTGATTAGTTGGCATGCATACCCAATAGCTTTTAGCAATTGCCTGCTGCCCCTCACAGAAGACTTTGTAGTCTATTGCCGAGAACCGGAATATCTGCGCTTTGATGGTCAATAGAGGTACTGCACTGTACTCGAGCAGTATCACTCGGCCTTGGCGATTATTTTCGTCGGCACGTACCCTAGTCTCGTTTTAGTTTATGAAAAATCTGCAAAGGGATTTTGCGATACTTGTATTAGAGTATGTATTTATTATATCAAAGTAGAAGTATCTTCTGTCTGGCAGGAGCGCGGGAGGCCTGGGTTTCGAATGTGTCGTTCATTACTTGCATAGACTTCTTTTCTGGTTGGTTGAGAGAAATGGTTCTGCCTTGCATTTTTCGTGTTGCCATGGGTAGGGTAGAGTATTTTGATAAACCCACCTCGAATAGGATATCTTCCAGTCCGCTGAGAATTCGTTTTTCAAGAAAAATATCTTATGAATGCATTGCAGATTGTGCTGTTCAATCCTCACTCGAAGCAAATATGCAGGACGAAGTAGTTCATCCTGCAACTAGAGTAAATTGATCCGGGCGTCCAATGTCGTCTCTTCAATGCTTTCTCTTAAGCATTTTCAATCCAACCCCACCAAATCCTTTGGCTGGGGGGATTCATATGTATTACGAAGTCGATTGAAGCTCAAAAGATCCTTGGGTGAGCGTACACCGAATACCCGGATTTTAACCATGAAAGCGGCAAGCCACTACCACTTCCCCCAGTGGCCTTTCCTTGCACTCGCGTTCAACCGGTCAGTATCGTTGGGTCAGTAGTAACAACACGATACATTAAAGACCTTAGGGGTGGCCGTATTTAACTATATGGTTTCAACTCTTGTTGGGGAGATCAAATACTTGGTAAGAATCGTGCACAATAAGAACGAGCTATCACACGCTGTCTGTAGCCGAGGGGAAAGCGGACAGCTATCGTACTAGAGCATAACATTAGCATAGTAATAGACTGACAAGTTAAGGTATGTGTCTTTCTTTCTTTCTTTCTTTTTTCGCTTTGTTCTGCTGTATCGCTAGCAGAAGCGGCCTTAATGCCTCGCGTCTTTAGACGCATTGTGTAAATGGTTGAGGAGGAGGGGGGGATGTTTCGATTCAACCTTATTTTACTGGCTTAGCTCTAAGGCGGCTGTTCCGATCCCACGCTTCCGGATGAATTGAAACATAGCTTTACCTATCGCTGAACAGCCGGGGAACCAATGTTTCTTTTGCCCTTTACAACCCTAAAGAAAATTATCCGGACAAACGGCCGATGAACCCGAAGAGATAGACATCCTTCTTTCGTTTGCTCTCGATGAAGTTGATTTGCTGGCAGGGAGAGTAATTGGATGGGCCAGTTTGAGAGAAGTGTGGCTGGATGGGGGGGGGGGAAACAACCGCCTAATTCCATCCCTATGATAACCGTTTCTCTTCAGTGGGTCCCTTTGTTTCTTTCAGGATGGGAGAAAAGAAGCTAAGATAAAGGTGGTGCTGAGGGATTGATAACTGCAGCTTACAACCAGCGGAGCAGAACGTGCGTAACGACGAAATAGAAAGCAAACTACTTAAAAAGGAAGTGATCTGCGCCTCAAGGATGTCAACGGCAAGGCAAGCGAAAAGAGAAGAAGAGGGTTGCCGTTGCGGCTTTGGTTCTGTTTGATATTGCTCCTACTAAAGTACTATATTGGTCCATTTCTTCTCCCCCAGCATGAAAAGAGAGGAAGGAGGGAGGGATTAGGCACGGCCAGCAAGCCAGTAGAAAGTGTCGAGTTGTGGTTTGGTCTGGGTGCTCTAAATTCTGTAGTCACTCGATAGTGCCATGCAATAGCTGTAGCATGTACGGCTGGCATATGCAATAGCAGCAGCAGCAGGCAGGCAGGCGAGCAGCAAAGCAGAGCGAAAGAGCAGGTTTTCTTTCCTTCCTTCTTTTTTTTGGAAAAAAGGTCCGCGTTAGCTACCGAAGAGCATAGCTCCGCCACCAGATCTGCATCAGGGAAGAAAGGGATTCCATTTCGCGCAACTTTGATTTGCTTGCAGAGAGCACTCGAGTACAGTAGGCTACTGGTAGGGAGAAAAGAAGTGTGAAAAAAAGAGGTATGTAGAGCAAATGGGTAATTGAGTGACAACTGGGAACAGCCACAGATAGAGCATATCCGTATCAAGTGTGAGGTGTAAGAGAGGGAGAAAAAAGAAAAAAAAAAAGAGAGAGAGGACCAGCGAACAAGGTGCAAGAAGTCGGGAGAGCCTTCTCTGCACTGCTGCGAATATTGGTAAATCTCGCTCTTGGGATCCGTCCCACTCGTTTCCCTGTCAGTCCCGTGTTTCCCTCCCACCTCCGCTTTTGTCTCTTAGGTGCTGACGGCGGCGAGCCTCTCACCACCTCCTCCTCTCTTCTCTGCTCCTCCTCACTCCTCTCAACTCTTCCTCTCAACCCCCTTTAAAGTCCCCCATCCGCCGTTGAGAGGAATTATTCTTTCCAACAATCAGGACGCGCTTTCAAGATGACGGACGTCTATTGCACTGTGAGTTTTACTTCTATTTACACTCCAATCCTTTGAAGGCTGGTTGTCGTCATAACCAATTTTTCCCCGATATCAGCCCGTTGATCCACCAAGTTTTTTTCTTGTGTCCCGTTACATGTGGCTAACCAAACTGTTTCACCACAGCTACTGTTGAGTGACAGCTACCTCCCAGGTTAGCCCTTTCTCCTTCCACTTCGAAAATTTAATGGGTAAAATCGATTTTTTTACTCACAAACATCTCAGGCGCCCAGGTACTAGCATACTCTCTCCGCGATGGGGGCACATCAAAGAAGCTCGCGGTTTTGGTGACCTTAGAGACCTTATCTGAGGAAACGATCGAGGAATTGAAGGTTTGCTCAATGCTTTTCTAAATAGTGAGGGTAGTTAGTGTTTGTCTAAAAACTCACTATTTATTCAATTCCAGCGTCTCTATGACTTCGTCATTCCGGTGGACCCTATCTATAATGAGGCTACTACCAATCTTAGGTTGATGAACCGTTTGGACCTCAATGCTACCTTCACCAAGATAAATTTGTGGAAGCAAACTCAATTCCGAAAGATTGTCTTTATTGATGCCGATGTTGTCTCAATCCGTCCTCCGGATGAGTTGTTTGAGCTTGAGGTCGACTTCGCTGTATGTCTCAGTTTCCCGTAAGGAGGTTTTATCCAAGGTGCTAATTATGCTTTTTCCTTCTATAGGCGGCTCCGGATATTGGTTGGCCCGACTGTTTCAACTCGGTAGGTTTATATCCTGTGGGGTTGATATTGATTTATGGGCTGGCTAATGTTCATCTAGGGAGTGATGTTGCTTCGTCCTCATATGGGAACTTACTACTCTCTCCTTCAGCTCGCTGGGCGTGGTGTTTCTTTTGATGGTACGTCATTGCGGCGCTGCCCTTGCTCTGTTGCTACCGCTAATGAAATGAGCAGGTGCCGATCAGGGTCTCTTGAATTCCTATTTCAAGAATTGGCATCGCATCTCTTTCACATATAATTGCACGCCTTCCGGCCATTATCAGTGAGTTCCTCTCTGCCCGGGTGGATGAACTTTTATTAATTATTGTTGCCAGATACACTCCAGCCTTCACTCACTACGGAGCGAACATCTCTTTGGCACATTTCATCGGGGCCGAGAAGCCATGGAATATCGGGAGGTCCTCTATCAAGGAATCTGGTTCGACTAACTCAAGCGGTACGCCATATCACCAACTTTTGGGCTATTGGTGGGCGACTTGGGATAAGCATTTCAGAGGTCAGCAGGAAGGCTCGAATGACTCCACCACTGGTGGCTCTAGTTATCGAGGATCTGCCGGTGGACCTGGATCTGGTTTTAGGCAAGCCTATTCGGGCCCAGTTGGAAACCAGGCTAGTGAATCGGGATCTCAGCAGTACGGAACCGGATCATCTGGCACTCAGCACCAATCAAGAGCGTCTGAGAAGGCCCCTGCACGTGAAAACACTGACAAGCTCGCCCCGGAACCCCAGCAACTGCCATTCCATGGGTCATTCCCAGATGTCGTTGATACTCCCCAAGGGCCCGTTGACCAAGCCCAATTCTTTCAAACTGGTCCAACCACTTATCAAGTTTCTGATATTCAGGTTGGACGCTCTGCTCCTCGATCTTCCTCTCCCCCACCTCAACAGGAGCAACAGGCGCCCTCGGTGATACCATTCTCTACACCATATTATAACTGGGATCCTACTCGGTAAGCTTTTTGTTTTTTTTCTTTTTGATCTGGACAGTGTTCTCACTATTCTTTCAGCTCAGCTCCACCAGTTGATGGTGCTCCGGAAGCCAACCACTTCCCCCGCCAGTTCTACTCCAATGAATGGGATAATCCTGCGCCAGCATTCAAGACTCCACCACCTGCCCCCCCACAGGGACAGAAGAGGTGGTTTGCCAGCCGCGAGGAGACCCCTGAGCCTCCGCGCGAGCCTCCGCTAAGGCAGATTTTCCCATGGGAGAATAAACCAAGGACCACTACTCGTGTGTTTGCCGATGACCCACCGGTCGAGGAACATATTGAAGAACCGGAAGACGATGAGGAGGAGGGAGAAGATGAGGAGGAAGAGGAAGAGGTACAAGAGGAGCCGGAGCCCCCAATCACCAAGGAGGAGGCCACTGCGTGGAGGACATATGTTCAAGAAAATGAGTGGGATGCGATTCCAGGAATCCAAGACTATGTCTCGGATTTAAAGCGTCGTGGGGGGCACGTCATCCAGTCTCTCGAGGCCAGTCCCCGCATCCCGGGTTACTTCGTCCCCCTCCTTAGTCAGGAAAGGCCGTCTTTGCCCGTGACACCGAATCCCGTCAAAAGAAGAACCGGACAATGGACCGCTGAAGAGCAACCCCAATTCCCAAGTGCTCGTGGAATTCCTTCTCAGGAGGACTGGGTACGAACTGAACTTTGCTTCTATTGTAAGACTTGGAATGCCTACTGACACCCTTTTAACAGGACCCTCATGCAAAGCTCGATGAACTTAGACGCCTTCCACCTTCTTTTATCTCTACCCTCAGTAATACAGATATGAGCAACGATGCTGCCCGGGCCCAAGCCGAGAAGGGAGCTATTGTTCCTAAGGCACCAGTGGAGGTTCAAGCTCAAGCGGAAGTTACCGTCTCACCTCCTTCCCCTGTCTATAGTGATAGCTCAGTCCAGACCGAGAGCCCGAAGCTTGAGGATAGAGCAACACAGGTCGACATCCCTGAGGCCGAGGACAAGAAGTCGTTGGCTGGTTCATCCAGCGCTAGCCTAAAGACTGACAGTGACATTTCCCTCGGAAAGCGTTCCATCGAGTCTCAATCACCTCCCAAGTCTCCCGAATCAAAGGTAAGCCTTATCGCTCCTGAAGGGATGTAGATGGATGACATGCTGACTCAATCCTTTTCTTAACCCTAGGAGAAGGAAAAGCGCCGCTCGATGAATCTTCAAAAGCTGCTACCCAGATACTGGGGCAGCAAGACGCTAGAATCGCGTCGGCAGGCAGCTTCGAGATAATTTCAACGCTCGCCCTGAAGCTGAGGCGAAGGCATAGATTGGATCTACGATGGGTATAATGTTTTTTCTTATTTCAGTTACGTCTTGTTCTCTCAGTTCTGCATACTCTTGGGCTCTGGTCTTTTCCTTAGCTGGAAAATTTTTCCGAAGTTGGTAGTGACTCTGCATGCTCTTGAGATTATGGGTGTTCGCATAGAGCGGTTTCGATATGTCGACTACATGGGCAGCGTTGTGGATTTTATATTTCTTTCATGGCGAGTCCTTGCGTTGTTTTTCCTTCCCCTTTTCCAACGTCCTCATGTCCTTATGGCCCTTCGTTATGTCGCTTCCAGATGCTTTCCTACGATTTTCCTTAAGAAATGTGAATAAAGTCACAAAAAAAGTCTTTACGCTACATTTTGTAACTTAAATCATGTATTGCTTTTTTTGTTGGTGATAATGAAAAGGTTCACGACTATTTTCAAAACCCTTGTTCTTCGGCGCTCTCGTGATGCCGAAACCCCCAGCTAAAATGGCGCTACTCTCGATAACAGTGGCCGATGCAGGGAAAAGCTGGATAACTCCGTTGCAGGATTGCATCTCGGATGTTTCGATTGTGTTATCTCTTATCTTTGTGTGACGTGACCTGCATGCCTACGGCTGCATTGCCGTTCTCGTAGCTAACTGGGCTGCTTGTGGGCTGCAGCCACACGCTAGTCGTAGCGAGATATGTTGCTCATAGGTCATCACTCGGTGTTTGGAATTGAGCTGAGCATTACGGTATATAGTATCAAATATGATGGCCCCGTTTTCAGCTGCGCGGGAGGTTATTTGGTGTGTTCTCAAGATTTTCGAGAATTGGCACGGTGGATAATTGGGGCAGGTTGTTAAGTACTGCTACTCTAATGGGCAATCTTATCTCTAAGTCCCGTGTCATAGCACGGGTTGACCCTCTACATAACCATCAATCTGCGTGTAGATTTTGCAGATTTTTAACCCACCTAACGGGGTAGGTTAGCCTCCGATATTTACAAAAAGGCAGTGTGGCCGGGAAGCTCTTGCTGCGACTCAACTCTAACCTCTGAATATCCTTGAGGTAAAAAGCGACAGGTGTAGGCGAAGGGGCTGCTCAACTGCTCCATTATCTATTTAAGTAACTTACAGCTAGGCAGGGTCTCAAGAGTGCCGTAGGGTTTTAAGGTTTACCGGTTATAGTCTACCATACTGACGCGGCTGCTGCGCAGTACTGTACAAGCGATTGTGCTGAAGCATTCCTTGGGGTGATGGGCTAGGTCATGCGGTACTACTTGAATGATTTGATTGCCAAGGCATATCAGTCTTGTCCAATACCGGTATTAGTCAGACTACCGGTATTGTACTTGTATCATGTACCGGTATACCGCATTACCTGGTTTTATTCGCCTGCCCCTAGTACGTTGAAATAAAGTTGGGGCTGAAACAAAACATTCAATACAGTCAGAAAGAACCCAAAATAAGCCTGGGTTTAGCCATAAAGGGTTAAGTGAAGGCGTTTTATTGCGAATTTGAGACAGATTACAAAGGAAACTCTTATTTCAAAGCACTAGCTGCAGGCGAATAAAACCAAGTAATGCGGCAGCTACCCTCGCAAGCGAGTACAAGACTATGATTAAAATCCACGAGGAGAAAAAAAAAATCGCGATAAAATATGCAATCGCCGGTATACCATATCTATCAGAGCCAAATAAAGCCTCCTTCTCGTCGGCCTCCCTACCGGTCACAGAATCAAACTGCACTCACCGGCCCGAGAAATATGACCCCCCGTTCCCTACAGGTGCCCCACGGGCTCACCTATAGACCACACCGGTCCGGTGTAAGCCATGGCGTATATACGGATATATATTACTTTTTAGAATTCCTCATTATTCCTTCCTTGATTTTTTCTTTTCTTTTCTGGCGACGTGCGGGCAAGCCATTTTTCTAACATTCACTTGTTTAAGGTACAAAAGCAAAGATAGTTTAATTATGAAGATCCTGGTGATCTTGTCATTTTTGATGGCATGGGGTGTAGGGGAGGTAGTTGGTGTCCCGCTTGCGGAACCTCCACTACAGGCCCCGGCTACAGGACCAGCTGTCCTCACGCAATTGCCTAGTAACCCACTCGGTATACCTCCCCCCCTCTCTAGACTAAACCATTACCTAAACTCCTTACTAACGAAACCCCCTCAAGACTGGCTCAAAGCCGAAGCCGTGGAGCCTCCTAGCAAGGACAAGGGGTTCCCAGGGATAGTGGTAACCCCATACCGAGACAAGGAGATCAACGGCGACGGGTGCAAGTCCGTGCCAGAGTTAAAAAAGGACCTGGGGCGAGTGAAGGAGTTTAGCGTGGTGCGGTCTTATGGCACGAGCTGCCAGCAGGTCCAAAAGTACATCCAAGCTATGAAGGAGCTAAAACTCGACATGAAGCTCATGCTGGGCGTGAAGGGAGACAACGCCGTCGAGGAGCTCAAGGAGCTCTGGTCCGCCCTCGGCGATAACTTTGCAATGGTGGACTCTATCTCCGTCGGCAACGAGGTGGTTCTCGGTATTCCGGAGGGGGACAAGGCCGCGAGGAACAAGCGCGTCGGTGAATTGGCCATCTATGCGACCCAAGTCAGGAAGGATTTGGTGGACAAGAAGCACTCAGAGATTCCTGTAGTCATCGTGGACAGTTGGGTGGTGGTCAAAGACTATCCTGATCTCTGCAAGGCGAGTGATTACATGGCGGTGAATGTGCATCCCTGGTTCAATCCTGACCAATTGGCGAAGGATGCGGGAAAGTTTTTAGTGGATGCAGTGCTGAAGGAATTAAGGAGGGCGGTTTTCGATGCCGGGTGTCGGAAGCCGATTAGGATTACTGGTGAGGAAGCATTTTGAATACCGCTATTATTGCTACGCCCTGACGGGAGAGTGATTATTGATGATCTCGCAGAAATCGGCTGGCCCCACGCAGCGCTCCCAAACCCTAAAATTACAGATAAGCGTGAAGCATCGCAGCCTGCACAGGATGAGGCTCTAAAGTCAATCGTTGAAGCTGTGGGTGGGAGTCGAGACACTATTTACCTGACGTCCGTAGATGAGAGATGGAAGGCCAAACAGGATCACGTTGATCCACTTGGCGCTGAACAAGTATCCGCCCCTTCCTCCTTCTCCCTCCCTTTCCTCTTCAATACTGACACCTCTCATCAAGTTCTGGGGAATCGCGAACCTCGGGCTCCTAAAAAAGCCTTAAGGAAACTCCGCCGTTGACGGCTTTCCTCCCTCTCTTTCCCTTTCACTCATTCTTTCGCCTGTTACTGAAAAGTGATATTTTTTTTCTTGTTTTATCCTATCTCATGTCAAATTATTCCTTTAGACTACTCTTCATACCATATGCACCTATCTTTGGTGTAAGGAGTTATTTCTAGTATAATTGAAAGATACAAGTACAACAGAGTACCCGACTGCGCTAGAGTAAGACATCGGGTTTTAAGTTTGGTGGCGTCACAAAAGTGTGGGGTACTACTCTGGGGGAGGTTGTCATTATAAATCGGAAACTAGCAAGATCCCTGTTCGAGTGGACTAAAACCGTGGGGAACTCAGAAACTTAAAGGTCTTTTGGAGACAATAGCAACTGGGAATAGCCCCCAAGTATGATATCCCAAGAATAGCGTGACAATAGCAGATAGAAGAGATAAGTCAGAATGGAAAATAACCCAATTTTATACAGGTTCACTAGGACAATGAAAATTACCTCCAAACCTTCGATTCTCGCTCGCTGGTTAGGCGTAAATTAACTTCAAGGGGGGGTCTGGCTTTCTTTGACTTCTGTAACATTGTCTTTCTTTCCAAGAAGTGTGATAGCCTGATCGGATAGCCTGCATTGACACCCAGTAGTTGCCGATTTTTAATGACCCCGCCGAGTACGGTAGTATATCGTACTATCCCCCTATGAATGTACTGGAGCTATATATAGTAAATTAAGCTTAGACCAAGTCCGAGGTTTTTCTTCTAGCGAATTAGGCTAGCTCCCATAACTGTGGCTAGCCTAATCGTCAGCCCTAGCCAGAAGTAGCTGTGTAATTAGGTGGTTGGTTGGTGGACGGAGTGAGACTCTTCGTGCCTGAGGAATGACAGGTAGTCTACCGGATTGCGTCATGCCGCAGAGGTGGGGATTGCGGTAAGCTACGGTACCCGCAAAAACTCGTGAAATCCACTAGCTCCGAGAGCCCTGTAATCTCCAGATTCTGAATCAAAGGCTCCTGAGAAGGAGTAGCCTTTTCCCAACAGGGTATAGCCTCGGCCTACTGGATCGGTTGGATCTCATTAACTAGTACGATATTCGTAATCCTGTGGACCCGTCGAACTAAGCCTATCGCGGGCTGATCTCCCGTGATAATCTGATAGTGGATCTCACGAGTTTTTACTGTAGCTGAAGCTGGGGAAATGGAGGGGAGGAAATGGGAGGAGGGACTGGGGTTTTTTTATCATATGGTATTGTAGACCCTATGTGCTAGAGACATGGGGCTTTTGGTTTGACAAGCGGTAGTGGTGGCGGTGGCTGGATGGTTAAGTCCCAACATTGTCTATCACTCGGGTTATTTGTTTCGGGTGGTGGGGGGCAAACATTAGTAGGTGGCCGGAAATGACCTTCAAATTTATTTGGCAAAGCTATGGCTGGTAGCGATCATGAGGAAGCAGAGTGTGGGGCTGAACGCGGACGATGTGACTGGGAAAGTGAAGCTGTACCCTAATAATTACTCACTGCGGAAAGGTGAATTCGGGCTTTGTTGCTCTCCTCGTTTGAAGAGGTCATCGTTACCGCGGACACGAAACAGCTCGTGGAATTTCACGATACCCAATGCTCCTACTGCATAAAACTTGAAGGTGTTGCCAATCCTACGGGAGCGACTAAGGGACGAAGTAGTAAGGGTGGGAGCATAGTGAATCTAGCACAACTAAGCCTAAGGGATGGTTAATTAGACCATTGGCAGATATAAGCTAGGGGCGTACCGGGGAGTGTATAGATCTACCTAAACCGCGGACAATTCCAAGAGCCCGGTGAGGCTTTGCGAATCCTAAATAACTGACGAAATCAAAAAAGAAAGGCGCTCTTACCGATAAAACCTAGTAGAACCACTAAGAATGCGGACGAACGATCCACTATCATCCCTGCAATCCACAACAATTGTGAAGCGAAAAAGAAGAAACTAAGCTGCAAAACCGATACCATGTCCTGAATGGCGGTCGTGGAGGAAACAAAACCAGTACAGATACCCTATGCATAACGGCACAGCCGCACAGGGTGTGAAGACGCAACTAACAAATTGCGTTCCTCGTGGTCCTACGCCTCCTAACCACGTGCTCTGTGGGTCTATGGGTAACTTAATAGAATAAAAATTCTTCGATCTGTGCTTACACTCACTTCCGGCTCGAACTAGCAATTCCTCTATCGTACTAAGTTTAGGGGAGACAACGAAGGTGATGGAGGCGAATGAATCGCTCGGTTGTGGAGATAGTTGGAGACGTGGAGGCTTCTGTTCTTCCATTAAAGGTTGCTAGTTAACGGCTAGTTAAATAAGAGAAAACTGCTATAAGGGTAATCCCATGCATACGTTCATGCCCTAGTGTGCTAGCATACCCACACACGTCCACGCTTCTATGCTCCCCCCGTACCCGCTCTCCCTTGATTGTTCTAATACTACAATGTTCTACCACTGGGGTTGTAATGCTATCGGAGGGGCGAATAAACCTACACTTGGGCTAAGGGTGTAAGAGAGGGGGAGAAAGATGAAAAGAAAAGAAAGGGAGAAAGAGAGGAAAGAATATAGGGACCGTACATGGGCTAATGACGCATGTAAGTTTCTACCCCCGCTAAGGTTTCTTCGTTGTTAGGCATTCATTCACATTCTACAGAATCAGGAATCTAAAGTAGAGTCTCTTGAGGTAGTATGATAGCTGTGTTCTCTGGCTCGCGTAGGAGAACCCTGGAATATGTGGGTGGAGGGTAAGTTAGTTGGTGGATTGAAGGTAGGATACCTATAGCGCAGTGGAGGATAGCTAGGGCGCGCTACCTTATGGAGTGGAGTGTCAGTGAATTTCTGGCTGGATGTCAGGATCATGGCATGAGTGGTGGTACGGGACAACTCCCAGCCAAGTATATAATAGCTGGAATCAAGGACGAGGGAGGGGTCTCGGTGGTGGTGAGAGGACGAGGCGGTAGTTTTTCGCCATAGTTGTGTTTTTGCTTAGTTTCTGGGTTTATCTTAGATAGGTTTTTGACTCATTTGTAGTCACATGGCTGAGGTAAGGACTGTTTTTGACAGACTTTTCGAAATATTGGGCCCTTTTTTGGCAATGAAAGCTGCTAGGCTTTCTTTACACGCTTAGGGATACGGCGTAAGGGTGTAGGTAGGCTTGAGAATTTAAGAGTAGCAATAGGGTCTGTTAAAGGCTGGTGAGAAGAAGTTAGCCAATTATCAAGTGCTCCTATCAGCCTAGTCTGAGAATGCCTGGCTTGAACGTGCAAAGCGCCAAACCCTTCTTCGTCACCTCTACATTCAAGGCTTCGAAGTTTCCTCATGCCTCTTGCCGACAGCCAGTAAGTAGGACATGTATACGTGCTGGTCTAAGGCTTTGGTGTTGATTATCTATGTTTAAGAAGAGACTTCACAGCCAGCTCACAACCCCCTCGAATCCCATCAGAGCATACAAGAATGGTGCGCTAGAATTGTCTATAGAATCAGGAGGTGCATCTTTCCTTTCAAGAAGCAGCATCACAATCGCCTCATACCCCATCCCGACCGCCAATAAGAGAGGCTTCCGGTCTAACCTGTCTTTCCCCTCAGAGTCAACCTCCCTGAAATCCAACACCCCTACCACACCCAGACCGCCATTTCTTGCGGCCCACAAAACTCGCGTGCTACCTGTGCTACCTCTTCCGTTCGCATCCCATTTTTCATTACTGTGAAATCGGCTAAAATTTGCTGCGAACCTAATACTGGGAGATAGCATAACGTAGTCCTGTGAATCTATTCAAGGGATCTTCAAATCCCATATCAGTAACAATGGAAGTTTTTCGGTCACAATACCTGTAGACCTTACTTCCACTGCTAGAGCATGGTATAGCTCCTTAGGTTTCAAAGGACTCTCAGAGCAAGAGATCTACATGAGAGCCTCTATCCCGAGTGCTAGCTTGCCTCCTTTCTGCACTATTGTTTACCCCAAGGTTGTACTACAGTATAAACTGTGCATGCCGGGCCACTCATTAGTTGGTTGAGGCTTTCTCTTCTTTTTTAGACAGTAAACTACGCTGTAAATCTGTGATCCCATCAATGTTTAGGGAGGCTAGCAGAAATCTCAGCAGTGTTGTCAAAGATGTGCCCTAAAAGAAAACCTACTAGTAACTACCTGACTGCTCCTACATACATTCCTGGTACATTTTTGTTCAATAAGCCATAACTTATACGAGATTGACTCAGTTGTCTCGTTGGTGCTAAATCTTCAATACTAAAAATAGAGGTTTTTTTATAAAAGGCGATTTATCAGCATATTTAACGACTTATTGAATTACTGCTTAGTAGGTTGGCCATTAGAGGGTAGAATATCAAATTTTGGCAAACTTACTCCTCAGGTGTTGCAATCATAGCAAATATAGCGATCTAATAAGACCACCCTGCTCTGCACTGTCCTAGTAAGCCTGGCCCCTACCTTTATGGGATTGGAATTAGTCCAGTACTACTAGAGTGCAGGGCTGCCAGGAGATCTTTCCGTCTACAATCTACACCACGGACTGGGCTGTGACTCTGGACTTTAGGTGGTATATGTGTTCAAGCTTATTGATTGCTTTATTTATTAGCTTGGTGTTCTTATGTATATGCCAAGCTGGCCAATACCACTGCAGGCGCTCTACCTAAAGTACGGGGACAAAACTTTTCGTCCGATGCCCTTTTTACACCAAAAATGGACATTTTTAAACAAACAATTCTCAACATTGTTTATATAAAAACACTTGAAATCTTTCCATCAGCTAGGGAATGACTATCTATTCAAACCTCTACAAGTAGAAGTGTAAGGAATCAAAGCTGTCTTCATTGCTCATGATTGCGTCAACTAGTGTGAAAGTGACTTAGATTTTTGTATGGGGCTCCATACAAAAAAGTACATAGCAACCGATACCAGATACTTAAATGACCTTTTCTCCATCACTTGGTAATATTTAAGGCTTCTGTAAATTTCATCCTATTATCTACAGATTTGCTAATGTAAGGACAAATTTTCGCTGATTCTCATAGTCATTGCGCAATGAGAGAGGGTGGTGAAGATGGGCACTTTTGGTGTAAAACGGGCATCGGACGAAAAGTTTTGTCCTAGTACTATATAATTGCCTGAGGTTTGTAAAAACGACTGCTACTGCATATGGGCACCTAGTTCTACCCCTGCTTGATCTTGATATCGCATTTGGTTGTGTTGTGACTTGATTATTGGTCCTTAGCCCTTGATTCTTTTCTCAAGATAGCCTCAAATCATTAATTTCAGTGGATTTTCCTCTGACTTTAACCTATATTTAAGAGATCCTTTTATCTCTTTTATCAACTTTTTGAGGATCTTTATCTTTCCCTATTCTTCCTCTTTATGGTTGATATGGTTAAGCAAGATTCCTCTACTTTTTCTGCTATCTCTATTGTGAAGAGCTTGGTGGTTCTATCATGGACGATTGAGAAGAATTTTGCCCTTGAGGTTGAAATTCCGTAGTTAAGCAATTATGTCTTGGTCCTTTTGAAACGTCTACATCATGTGGACCTTGAAATTAGAATTTTGCAAATGGCACTAAACTTGTACTTAGAAGAGGAAGAGCCTTTGCTAGGAAAAGCCCCTTCTTCCACGAGAAGAGGAGGTGGCTGATGAGGATGTGTGTGCTAGTGAAGACTTGTTGGTTACAAATGCTACAATTAGCGTAGTGGAGTTGGATGATAAGGCTGCTGAGGCAGTTGTTGAGAAAAGTAATAAGGCCCTGTTTGGCGTGCCAAACAGGGCCTAAGCCTCCTTCTATGGCTGAGAATCGGGCTGGTAACGATTTGGTGGCCGAGGAAAGGGTGGCTGAGATGGAGAAGACTGTGGTGACTTCCTCTATTAAGGTGTAGGAGTTTGAGCCCATTGAGGCTAAGCCCAAAGTCTGGTGGACAAACGAGGTGCTGCCCAGAAGGGTGCAAAAGGAAAGGGAGGCGGAAGTGCCCCTGAGGATGGTCTACTTCAGTAGAGAGGATATTGCTGTAACTGAAGCAGTAGGAGTAAAAGATTGACCAAGTTTGGAGGAGGCTGGGGACAGATTGATGGATTTAGTTTACTTTAGTGGAGAGGAGATTGCTGTGACTGAAGTAGCAGGAGTGAAAGATAGGCCAAGTCTGGAAAAGGCTGGGGATAAATTAATAGATTCAGAAAAGGAGGTACCAGCTCCTGAGGGGAATACTGGTAGGAATAGGAGAAAGAAGGCAAAAACACCGAGTTAAGCTCGACTTAACAAAATCGGTGGCTTTGCTGAGCGACTCGGATGATGCCAGAGTCAGGGGAATTGATGAGGTAACCTCTCCGATGAGGAAGGGGTTAGGGAGAAGGAATACTCCAAAGACCGAAGAAGAAGCGGTTCTGGAGAGAAGATCTGGGGAGTGGTGGAAAGGAGTTCCACTCTAACGATTACCCTTATGGGTCGGAGGTAATTTGATATTACCGATAAATTGTATTGAGGTTTTCTTATGTGGTGGAGGGTTGTTGGTTGGGTAGTGATTTAGGTGTTGTTTTTGGAGTTGGGTTGGCTTATCCCATGGAACATAATGCCGTAGGATAGAATGCCTGTTTGGATTGCTTCCTGGTAGTTACCGAATATATTTTATTTACATATGGGCAAAAATTGCCCGGAGCCTCAAGATTTTGGTGTTATGTAATAGCAGTCGTTTTTACAAACGTCAAGCAACTACGAGTACTTGCGCATTCCAAAAGTATCCGGATGGCCTGGCGCCAAGACCTCACAATAACCGCCTCAGAGCCCGAATCTTGGCGCCAAGCCATCCGG
>QOVD01002278.1:11854-25303 GCA_003521225.1 Tuber microsphaerosporum
GCCCTGCTAGTCATGGCCGCTACCCACTCCCGCCGTTCCCTCCGGTCCAAACCCTGGTGGACCCCTCTCCTCACGGTCCTCCACAAGGAACACAACAAAGCCGTCCAGGCCGCCCGAAAAAACGACCTCCCACTCCTCAAGACACTGGCCATGTCCTCCAGAAACGGCTATTTCAAAGCCATCAAGAGAGCCAAAGCCAACTACTGGTCTTCCTTCCTCGCATCTACCACCCACCAAGCAATCTGGACCACAAAGAAATTTGTTGCCCCTAGAAAAGCCCCCTGCTTCCCCAGCATCCCGGACGAGGACACCCCGGTAGCCATAAACGATGCTCTCATCACCCATTTTTTCCCGGGTAAAGAACCCCTTCCCGCTCGCACCCCCCTGTACACACACCCAAACACCACCCCCTTCACGGCCGAGGATATCTCCTCGGCACTTAGCAAGTCTTCTCTGTCGTCGCCACCAGGCCCAGACGACATTCCCTACTCCGTCTGGAAGAAGGTCAACGGATTGAATATGGACATGGTAACCAACCTCCTCTCTCCTTTAGTCTCTTCCGGCTTACACCTCCCCTCCCTGAAGGAGGCAAACAGCGTTGTCCTAGACAAGCCTGGAAAGCTCTCCTACGACTCCCCTGCCTCTTTCCGTATCATAGTCCTCCAAAACACCATCTCCAAAATCCGGGAAAGAATCATGGCCATTAGGCTCCGCAAAGTCGCCCGAGACCGGAGAATTCTCCACCCAAACTAGTGCGACTCTCTGCCAGGCATCAGCACTTTTGATGCTGTCGCCACTCTCACCCATGAGGTGAGGTGCCTCCAGAGGCTCAAACTCAAGGTCTCTACTCTTTCCCTGGATATAAAGGCCGGATTCGATAATATCGACTCCAGAATGCTCATAACCTGCCTCCTCAAAGCGAAGACCCCCTCCTACATGGTAGACTGGGTCTCCTCCTTCCTCAAGGACTGTAGATGCACTCTCCGATACCAAGGCTCGCCCAACATATCGGACCCGGTCTCGGTAGGAACTCCCAATGCGTCCCCCAACTCCCCCCTCCTCTTCCTGATCTACGTCACCCCTATCCACCTCCCCAGACCCAAAAGCCTTATGGTCTCCTACCTTGACGACTTCGCACTCCAGGTCGGTTCCCAATCCTAGAGAGAGAATGTCCAGCGCCTCCAGACCCTCTTTAGGGCAGTTTCGGCCCGAGGCCAGACGTTGGGCCGCGGCTTCTCCGTACCTAAAACCGAAATCATCCACTGGCGAACTCACAGTCGAAGGACCCCCCCCTCAACCTCCCCCATCTGTCTGGAAGGACAGGTGTTTCCCCCCGCCAAGGTAGTCCGGTGGCTCAGATACTGACGTTCCCCATCCATCAACACCACACAACATTTCGAAAGAACACTAGCCCTTACCATGGGTGCCTTCTCTTTCCTCAAATACCTAGTGTCACCCGGGGCCAGCATACGTTCTAACCTCTCGCACCGACTGGCACAATCTGTCGCACTCCCCATACTCGCCTACGGCGCCCACCTCCTCGGCCCGAACACTGGATCCCTAGGCAGAATGAATTCTTTCTGGCACTGAGTCCAGAGATGGGTTACAAACTGTTTCTACTCAACACCTGTCAACATCTTCTCCCGGGAAGCCTGCCCCCCTCCACTTGCCCCTGACGCCACTTAGAGACGCCACCTAGCGGCCCCGCGATTGGCCTGTGCCCCGCCGACCCTCAACCCAGCAACAGTATGCCTTCCCAAGGACTTCCCCTCCCTGACACTGTACAGAGCCCCAGACTCAAATAGAGTCTGGGGGAAAGACCTCACTTCGGTATACCTCCCCCTCCACTGGCAGACCCCCTCCCCCTCTCACCCCATCAGGAGCCACCTCCACTTGGACGCCCTCGCCCACCTCACACTCCCCCTCACAGGCGGCCTGTCCCGTTTCCACCTCATCCTAGGGGAACTACAGGCCACCTACCTCGACCTCCCTCCCCCGGAGCTGCTGCGCAGGACCCACAGGGCTTTCCGCACCAGAGCCAGAGACCTCCTCACATCAGGCTGGTCACACGAATACCCCATTCCACCATACAACCCATACACCCCCTCACACACACCCCACTATATATTGGCCTTCCCATGTTCATCGCAGTGCGCATCTACCAGATGCGATCCCACTAGAGCTACTTGGCGGCGCACCCATCTACGCTCAACGAAGATCCCCGGTTCACCTGCCCACGATGCAATCTGGATCCGGAAACCTTCGCCCACGCCATCCTAAACTGGCCCTCCAAGCTTGGACACAGAGGCCGCAACTTGGACCCGGCTTACGACTTAGCTCCGGACAGTCCCCTCTGGAATGACCCCGATGCCCTCGTCAACCTTGCCAAATTCATCTCCCACACCAAGACCGGCTTCCTGTCAGAATCATCCCCCCCGCTCTCGCTGCTCCACACTCCCCCTACACCCACCCCATAGTTCCTTTGTTCCTTTCGCATGTTTTGCCCTCCATGGAAGTTGGATTTTTCCGTAATAAAGTATGTTATGTTGTCCATTACTTTCCTAGTTTATGCGACCATAGGTACACTGGTTTATTTTTATTTGTTTACAGTAGCGTAGTCGCTTATGCCTCCGAGGTGATCGTTTTAACCGGAAGGTTCGAGTACAAGAGTAGGATCTGAGCTTAATGGTTTCGTTTGTTAGTTTTGTGATTCTTTACAGGTATTGTTTTCTCCATAGCTACTGCTGCACGAGACCTTTTGTACCTTAAAACAATCAAGGTAGGATATATAAATATAAAAATAAAAACATACCAAACGTCGAGCAGTTAGTTCCTCACGCAACCATCTAAGTACTTTGTTTTAATATCAATTGACTTATCTTACAATCACAATTCGTGGCGAATAAGAGAAGTGTCATTCAGCGAGTTCTTGACTACAAGATAGGACCAAGCATGTTCGGCTATCAAAATAGTGTACGAGAATGTCTGAAGTTGTTCGCTACTGCAAGTATCCCACGAGAGACGGATCGTTACATTTGGTGGCGTCTTATCGCAGCACCTAACACACTGACAAGACGTCGGAACAAGAGGAGGACCAACTTGCAGAAGCAGTATTCGACACAGACACATTAGCAGAAACACTTCAACAATCAGTTGGAACATCAAGGGCAGGAAGCCCGGTATCACCAGAACCAGAAACCCCAGAAGAATATAAAGAAACAGCATCACCGGCTATTACAAGAAGAAACACAATGTCAAGACCAGTACCCGCTGCATAAGGGGGGCCAAGGAACCCCCCAGCAGGTGGCTCTGTGCCAGCAATCCAATTGGCAGGATTCACAGAAGATCAACTACAAGAAATACTACAGTTGCCTCGCGGCGGGGAACCTTCGCGACTGAAAGTCAAACCACCGCCGGAGTTGAGAGGCGAACGAGCGTCAATACGAACCTGCATAGCACAATGCCACTTGAACTATGAAGCGACAGGCATCATCACTGATGCAGAAAAAGTAACATACGCAAAGTCACTCCTGATGGACGCAGCAGCAAAGTGGATTACACCATATGCTGAAGGAAGAAAGACAGAGAACTGGGATACCTGGAGCAGGTTTCTGGACGCACACCGAAGGCAGTTCGGAGACGTTGATGGGCAAAATTCGGCATGAACCATGATCGAGGAAATGAGTCAAAGGAAACGAAACATAACCGACTACGGGAATGAATTCTGATTCACAGCAAATGTTGCAGATTATGGCGATCAAACAAGGCAAAGGATATTGCTCATGGCAATCAATCGTGCCCTACTAGACGTTTGGGGACAGGACAATTACGAACAGATGACAGTGAAGACCTTGCGAACTGGGCTATACGGAAAGAAAACTGCATCAAATTGGTCAGCAGCATCCAGCAAAGAAGCACATCGAACCGTACTGTCGAAGAACCAAGAAACTAGCATGGAACGTTCTGGCCAACCATCAACGATCAAAGAGGAAATCCAATGGACCTCTATGGGATACGAGGGCAGCCTAATTGGAGGCTACCCAACACTGAGTTCAGAAGATGACTCAGAGAGCAGCTAAGACTGAAATGCGGAAAACCAAATCACCGAGCAAAAGATTGCAACAATGCACGGGACGGACGAGACTATTCTAGTCACCAAAGAAACGCATAAAGTAAACGACGACCACCATGGGGAACTAGAGCCCAGATCAGGGAAATAGAGGTGGAGAAGGAGCCCGAGCAGTCGGAAAACGAACAAAGTCCACAGTAATAGATTGTCTGAGGGACCGAGCCGAACTGAAACCCATCATTATGGCAAATTACTACGCAGTACTCAACTACACGGAAAGACACGACAACGAAAACGATCACATTATGGTCAAGGTCAGACTTCAAGGAAAAAAGGAAATAGTCACGATCAACCCACGGATCGACTCAGGAGCAGCAGAAGATTTTATCGACCAGCAGATATGCGAGAAGCACCGGATCCCGACAACATGAGCGCAGAAAGCTTGAGAAATTTACCTAGCGGATGGGAAGCCAAGCAGCATGTGGCCAGTCACCCATGTTTTGAATGTACCTATGAACATCAATAGCCATAGGGAATTAGCAGCTCTCAAAGTGGTGCATTTGCAAAACCAGGAGGTCATGTTGGGAATGCCATGGTTACAGACGCATAATCCGACTATCAATTGAAATGATAAGAAGATCACTTTCAACAGTGAAACATGCACAACAGGGTATTTGAATAGTCCACCGGTTTTGTATGCTGTACCGGATGCGGAAGCCCTGGAAGGAAACTTGGTTAACAAGTTATCAGGAAGTGAGGCCAGCATTCCCAGGCGTGTCAAGGTCAGACAATTGACCCAAGAAGCGAGAATGACTACGTAGGGATCTGTTCAGGCAGCAGGAAGCGACCTGTACACCATTGAGAATATCAGCATACCACCCCAGGGGCAGGTAACGATCAGAACAGGAATAGCCATCAGACTACCTCACAGGACGTTTGCACGAATAGCTCCACGAAGTGGTCTCGCAGTCAAGCATGGACGCAGCACCAATGGAGAAGTTAGAGACGCCGATTATACCGGTAAAGTGAAGGTAGTAATGGTCAACCAAGGAACTACCGAATACACAGTACGAAAAGGAGATCGAATGGTGCAGTTGATTATCGACAAAATCAAGGACGGAGAGCTCTACGAAGTAGCTTCACTCGACGAAACTGCGCGAAGCGACCACAGATTCAGCTGTACGGAAACCAAAGAAGACACTAGTCTGACAGCTAGTGCATTAAAACAAAAGCGTGAGAAAAGTAAAATCTCGGCTAAAGCATTCGGCTATTGCTGCCGGAAAGGAGAAACCACCGAGATGATTAAAAGAAGCTGGATCGAAAACGAGATGAGACTGGAAGCAGTCAACATCAGCACCGAATTGGCTATCAGGAATAAAATAGTCAATCAACAGAAGGAAGGAGAAGAAATAGTTCAAAGGAATACCATTACCTCATCCACGTCTTTGAAAATGAAGAAAAAACTGAACTACCGCCACACCCACCAGGAGTTGTCCTGGAAATCAACCTAAAAGACTGAGAGAAAGTGCCTACAAAGAAGATATATCCGTTATGCGCCGAGGAGCTGGATGAATTACGACAATATATCAATCGGAATTTAGGAATCCGGTGGATACAAGAAGTATGGAAGGACTTAGCCCCGCCCATACTATTCGTCAAGAAAAAGGACCGAAATATGCGGCTATGCGTGGATTACTGAGAACTTAACGCAGTCAACAAAAATGACCTGTATGCACTACCACTCATCACCGAAGGAGTGGATCGGCTCAACACCGCCAAATACTTTACGAACCTTGATATCCAGGATGACTACCACAACGTTATAATCGAGGAAGGCGACCATTGGAAAACAACATTCTCAAACAAATTTGGAACATACGAATACTTGGTAATCACCTTTGAGCTAATCAATGCACCAGCGGCTGTCCAAAGATGGATCAACAATACGGTTCGGAGATATATCGATATCTGCTGCATAGTATATCAGGAAGATGTCTTAATATACAATGACACTTTGGAACAATACGGAATGGATGTCGCCAATATCTTGGCGGACATATGTGAATCAGAAATGAAGGTCAAACCTTCCAAATGCGAATTCCACAAAAAAGAAGTACACTATCTTGGATTTATCATCAACGAAAACGGCATCAAGACGGATCCCATCAAAACAAAAGCAATATGGGAATGGATGGCACCAACAAAGGTTAAGCAAGTGCAATGCTTCCTGGGCTTTTGCAACTTGTATCGAAGATTCATAGAAGGATACAGCAGGAAGAGCAAACCCTTATACCGGCTTACAGAAAAAGCCGTTAAATGGGAATGGGGAGATGTCGAACACGCAGCATTTGAAGAACTACAAAAGAAACTCACCACATCACCGGTCCTGGTCTATTATGACCACAACAGACCAACCAGGATCGAAACAGACACATCAAAATACGTCTGTTCAGGGATATTATCCGAAAACGGACCTGGAGGAAGATGGAGACAGATCACATTCCCATCAAAGACGATGAAAGACCACGAAATCAATTACGACGTCCAAGACAAGGAACTATTAGCGGTCATACAAGCCCAAGAGTAATGGAGGAGATACATTAATTGATGCCAATACATAGTACCAGTTATGACGGTCCACAAGTACCTGGTCACCTTCATGACCTCATAAAACCTCAGCGACTGGCAAAAAGGATGGGAACTACCAATATGTCAGTTTGACTGCAAGATATACTACCAACCAGGGAAAGAAAACAGGAAAGACAACGCATTCACTCCACCAGCTGGAGACCTACCAATGGCAGGAGATCCAAGACTCATCCATACTCCTAAAATACTACGTCCGAAAGAACATTATTGGGAGGAAATCAACGAACTGGAAATAGTGGAATTCAAGGACATGGACGAAGAAAAAATCCACGAAGCAAGCAAAAAAGACGAAAACATACGACAAATCAAGCAAGAGTTGGATAAAGGAGAAAAAGAAATGAAAGGGGTAGCACACGGGCGATGCCAATGGAAGGACTAATACCGATGGTACCAAGCAAAGATATGGATACCAGACGACGAAGGGCTAAGGACAGACCTTATTTACAACTACTATGACGTCCTACAAGCAGGACAGTGAGGAATGGCGAAAACAACGGAACTTATATGCCGCGAATATTATTGGCCAAATATGAGGGACACAATCAAATGATACGTCAAAAATTGCAACACATGTCAGCGGACAAAGGTTGTCCGACATGCACCCTACGGACTATTACAAACAAAAAAGGCAGCTGATCGACGATGGAAATCTATAGCAATGGATTTCATCGAGGACTGACCGATATCGCACGATTATGACACCATTCTGGTAGTCATTGACCGCCAGACCAAAATGAGTCATTTCATACCACGCCGTAAGGATCTCGACGCAAGCGGGTTTGCAAATCTATTCCTGCGAGAAATAATTCGACTACATGGAATCCCACAAGTTATCATCACAGATCGAGGCAGACTATTTACATGAGACTTGTGGAAGGACACCACAATGAAAATGGGCATCGAACGAAGACTCAGCACAGTATTCCATCAGTAGACGGATGGACAAATAGAATGAACCAATGTCATATTGGAACAATATCTCGGAGCGTACATCAATTACCAACAAGACGATTGGTATGAGGCATTGTCGCTGGCAGAATTTGCATACAATAACGGATATCAGGAAACGATCAAAACGACACCATTCTATTCAAGTTACGAAATCAACCCGAATATGAACCAAACGTTCATCTGATGGAAACGAACATGATATCATCGGAAGATATGAGGGAATTACAGGACACACTACGAAGCGAGATGGTGGCGGCAGGATTACGACAAAAAGCATACTCCGATTAACACCGAAAACCCGATATGAATCCCAAATCAAGAGATAGATTCTTGTTGTTGCCGCGCAACATCAAGACCTCGAGACGATCGAAGAAACTAGACTACAAGAAAATCGGGCCATTCAACATAGTGGCAAAGGTTGGCAGCAGTGCTTATAAGCTGTCTCTGCCATCCTCGATGAAGCTACACGACAAATTCAACCTCTCACTTCTCGAACCATACAAAGACAACAGATTCCCCTCACCAATCCAAACTCCTCCACAGCCTAGTGAGATAGGCGGAGAAAATAAATACGAACTCGAAGAAATCATCGACTGTCGAATCCATCAAAACCACTTGCAATATTGAGCTAACTGGACTGGGTATTCACCAGAAGACAACAAAACCTGGTACCCCTCAGAAAACTTCGAAAATGCCTGCCTCGCAGTTCAACAATTCCACTCCCACAACCCAGACAAACCAAGAAAAGGTGCAAGTGGAGTACCCGCAACCAACAGATGCACCGTTCAAGGCCGAAGAAGAATGGGGCGATTATGGCAACCGCAGCTTCGGCCCATTTCCGCACACTAGCCCACGATACTCAGGGCCACTGGAATTGGAGCTAGACAGAAACCAGCTCCAGGTAAATCGGTAAATCGAGGGAAAGTAGCATCGCAGCCTATCGTGGACGGGCTGTTATGACAACGAATGTCAAATCTACATCAGCGAAAAGACAGGGAATTGGTACCCTCAGAAACCTGGAAGACACAGTGTCGCCCTAATGATACCATACCCAATGCCATATGAATCAGCACCGACACCACCACCTCCTCCTCCGTCCCAACCAAAGAAACCTCGGAGGAATCATGCCGAAATATATACTTGTAACATATCGTACAGGGACAATTGTCAAGTCCATAAAATGGAAAAGATCAAAGCCGGATTTTATGCAGGACCAAGGGGAGATCAGGGGCCGCGGGGCTGGAAGGATATGCGAATAAGGAATAGGATAGAAGCCGTGAGTACCCGGCTAGAGAGGTAGAGAGGCGAGAAGGAGGAGGAAGATCGACGGGAAAGGGAAGAAACAGTTCCAGACATCGACAGCTTACACAGGGAATGCGATGGACTAGTACAACGAAAAGATCGACTAGAAAACCTGATACGACTACAAGACGAAACAATCTATAATCAACAAAAAAGCATGATGGACAAAACCAGGTCGCTCGTGGTCCGAAACGCGATGTTAGGAATGATGAGAACATTGTGGAAAAACGAGGAAAGGATCAACAGACGGTTGAAGAGAGAACTGAGGCGTCACGGAAACCAGTTGATGGAACTTGGGAAAAAAGCATCAAGGGACCGATGCTAGGGGAGAAGGGAGGTAATGTCACAAACCTGACCAAGTGAGGAATATGGTTTCACATGACTCATGGTTATGAGTCATAGGTTGGTGATTTGTTTCACATGACTCGCAATTGGGATGTCATAGTTATTATATTATTGGTTGATATTATCACTGGATACATGATTGTGGTCATATGATTTATGATTTTCGCACATGACGCACAGGACTTGTTATTTGGATTATGATTGGTTTAGGTATGTTGGACTGCTGACTTGTTGATAGTCAGCTGATGGATTTCACACATGACCCGCTACGAGTAAGGAGGTTATGTGACTCAAGGGTATGAGTCAGCAGGGTTAGGGTTGTGGGAGGAACGCCAATATAAACGGGGCGTGACTGTCGAGTGGTAAGTTGGCGATTTCAACATCCATCACCCTCTCCCGGATCTTCTCCAAGCCTGTTCGGCCACGGACATAAGGGTCACCACCCCCTACTTCTCCATTGCGTCGGACCTAGGTTTCTCGCTCCTCAACACCCCAGGGGTGTACACAGCCTGCACCCTGTCTGGCGCCCGCAGGCCGGGCGTGATAGACCTCGCCTTCGCAGACCCGCTCCTATTCCCCGCATTGCAGAAGTGGGACTCCTCACTCCCCAGCACAGGCTCGGACCACATCCCCATCAAGATAACCCTCAGCTTCCCCACAGAGCGCCCCCCCCCCCAGACCTGTCAGGGGAGAATTGGATTGGGACATCCTCTCTGACGACATCAAATCCTTCACTGGTCCAACCCCCTCCGCCTCCCCTTCACCGGGACAGCTTGACCTCTGGTTTGAAACCTCCTGTTAGGCACATTGGAAACCCATGTATGAAATACTGGAATCCAGGGCACAGACCTCCAAAGCGCACAGACCCCTGCGCACAGACCTCAAAAATACGGCCATCATACCCCTGCGGCCCCGACATTGGAACACTACGTTCGTTGCCGCACCAGTGGTAGTTGCACTCGCACTCAGGAATGTCCCTCCAAGGACCACTCGCAATAACACCATATACGTCGCGGCCGTCCGTCCGACCAGATGCTGTTCGCAGGATATATGAGAAGAGAACCTAGCGAAAATTATGCAAGTGGTTCGAACCAAATCAGTCGACGTCGCATAAAGTTATAGGCCTTCAAAGTTAAGAGAACTGAGGGAAACAAAAGAGTGGACGCTTAGGCGAAATCTTTCCATAAGGAAAAAAGACACTTGTACGCATAGTGGAGATCAACGGTCCCACTCCGAGCTAGTCAGTAAGGGAGAGGCATTGCGCGCAATTAGCCATAGGTGCGATTGCAAGCAAGAGTCATGCCGAAACCTGATGTGCATGCAGCCTAAGAACTCATACGCATTGAATGGTCTGACGACCAAGGAGTTGGCCACTCCTTACATGGCTCGGTGACGAAAGTTATAACGTTAGTACCTATTTGGACTACAAGAACTCTGCACACCTATCGTTGAAGAGAATGACACACCCTCACTATTAGATGAATAGTGTATGTCTTCATAATGCTAAGCAAGTAGTCGAACAGTTGTCAGGGTCAGAGAGTGTTCGCACTTTTTAGTTAGTAGTTATTAGTTAGCCCGCGAACACTCAGACGCGGAATATAAATATCGAAGTGCCTCCCTTGCTACAAAAAATCATTAAGCACCGGAGAAGAGATCGTATCAATATAAAAAGTTATTACGCTACAAATCTTATTCTTACGCAATTATCTTTTATCTTACCTCAATTACTTCTCACGAGAGGTCGTTACCTACGAGCCTTCTTAGACAAATCTCCGAAGACCCCTACCCAGGCCTAGCCCGATATCTTAGTTCCGCTATCGGCTACCCCTAACACTATATTGATAGTTCTCCTTGTTACCAAGGCTCACCTCAAATTATCTTTCTGCACGAGCAAAAGAATTCCCTCTGGACATATCAAAATGTCCTTCCCATCAAGACCTCTCATTATGGGCGGAGAACCTATGGATACGACAGGCGGAGACCCGCCAAGTCCAATGGAACGTATCACAGAAGCATGAGGAGCTTCCGTTCATTCCAGCACTGATGTCCCAATACACTCAGACATCGCACAAAGACGAACGGGATCCCTTTATCCCGTACCAAGAGGAATTGGGGCCAAAATAGCGGCCTCAGGATCTGGGAGAACACAGGGATCCCCGAGACCAAGCAACACCGACGCCTACCTACGCAGTCTAATCGAACGAGCGGCAAAGGCTGCACGACACTTAGACGGACGAATTACTACCAATCAGGTAAAAATTGGCGCCCTTGCCGAGACGGTACAAGGGTTGGTCTCGGAAATGGACGACACTAGGAAAAAGGTGGCAGACGGAAAGCAATTGGATGCGGAGAAAACTGCGGCATTCGAGGGACTCATTATAGCAGTAGAAAATGCTACTTATACGAGACAAGAGGAGTTAGCCAGGATGGCTCAAGAAATAAAAACGGCTAATGAGCGACAAAGTCGCCCTGAAGCAGTAAGTTCCCAATATCATGTTAACATTGAAGAACAGGACGAAGCTTCGGCAACAAGAGATTCTATACTGGAGCAAGAAGTATTAAAACTCAAAGCTCAACATGCGCAAGACATAGCGATACTCCAAAAAGTAGTATCCGACCAAGCTGAAGCACAGAAAACCTTCGCAAATACCCAGACCGCACAAATGGAACAGGTGATGAGATTGTTAGCAAATCTCCAGCCAACTCCAACAACCACGGTCCCTGCCCAACCAGCCCCAGCGGCCCCGCAAGTAGCGGAAACACCAGACAGAATCCAGCACTGGATGCAGGAAAGGCAAAACCCGACTAGGCAAAACAAGGGGAAACAACCAGAAGAATACCCCACAAACCCAAGAGACGATGGTGGTAATCAAGAACCACCAAGGCAACCACCAGGCGGAAACGACCCTGACCCAAGTGACCATGACTCCGATGATGAGCAAGGTGGAAACAGGGGAAATGGCGGACCATCCTGGAGACCCGAACGAGGCAACCCAACTGATCCACAGGTAGCCCTGTTAGCTAAAGCAATAGGAATGGCCATTGCGCATAGTGGTAAAAAACAAGCAGACGCACCCCCAACCCTTAAGAACCTCAAACACCAAGACATTAAACTATGGTTACTACAATGCGAGGACTACTTCAAAAGAAATCCACACCAGTGGGAAACTGATAAGGAACGTATTAAGTACGCTTTAGGAAGAATGGAAGGGGAAGACGTGTCGGCATTCGCCATAACCTATAGGAAAAAGATGACCGGAGAAATGGGTCACCTCAAGGTGGAAGGATATGAGTATTGGGAAGCATTCAGGAATCAATGCGTCACCCGTTTTGCACTAACCGATGAGGGTGAAAGAGCACTGGCACTAATGGAAAAAGTCCAGTATAAAAATAACGTCGATAAGTATCTCCTAGATATGGAGAACCTAAACACTCATGTCCACATGAGTGGGATCGCGTGGCGCCAGATGATCGAACGACGACTCCCAAGAGAAGCCTTACGACGATTATCCGCAGAAGAATACGCCAGTGATAGCGATTGGATGGCAGCAATAAGAGAAGTCACCAGGCGGGAGGAGACTGTTTTAGAACAAGTCGCACTACGACATGACCATCCCACAGCAACTAAAGGCGATTCGGGTGGAAAAAGGAAAAGGGAAGAAAAAACTTCCAAACCTAAGAAACAACGAAAAACATACACCGCTGAGGAAAAGGCGGAGTACAAAGCCAAAAAGGAGGCGGAAAGAAAAAATAAGGGGACCACCACTAAAGCAAAAGTGGAACATACGGATTGGAAAACAGCCCATGGTGACATTAAAGAACAGGCTATTCAAGCTCGAAAAGACAACCAACAATGCACCGGTTGTGGAATGAATAACCACAAATGGGCTGAATGCCGAAAGACCATTTAGATTTCAGCAATAGAGTCTAAGAAACCTTATCATAAAAAGGCCCCCTACCCGAAGTCGCGGCAATGGAAAGCCGGCCCAGCGACTCCTTTCCAACCAAGACAATCTGCGGCTCTAAGTCAGCAACCAACCGAGGATGAAGTACCCAGGGTCAACCAGATAGAGCGACCAATGGCATGGGACTTCCGCGATATGTAGATAACTTAAAGTTACTCACGGCACCGA
>QOVD01002280.1:0-23081 GCA_003521225.1 Tuber microsphaerosporum
CAGTAATTTTCGTAACCCTAACCTTGACGATTGCTTTTTTGGCCCACAAAACACCCTTGTTCGTCGCCCGCCCAGTTTCGTCGCGACTACGGTGAAGACTGTACAGCAGTATCAGGCAAAACAATACCGATGCCGGCACCCGCGCAATATAGCCGTTGCTATTATATAATATTATACCGATGATTCGAGCCTTGCACAGTGCCGGTACGTGACAGCACTGTTGCCGATATGCTGGTGAGTCAGGGTTAATGGTCAGAAATGCACTTCTAAAGTACCTTACCTCTAATGCTGACACCGTTAAGCCGACTCCTCGACAAATCACTTCGGGAGATACAGTACCGGTACCGTTACTACGTTGTGCCATACAGCACAGTAAGTCACTGTACGGGAAGGTTTTTGAACGGTGGTTCGAGCTAGACGAATTAATGGGTAATCAGTACGAGTATCATACTGTACATGAGGTGGTTTAGAGGAAGCTTACTACGGAACTGCCGGTACATCCTGTTAGGATCTATTTAGCTTTCGCGCGATTATCTGGTCGTGTTGGTTGGGTACTAAACTCTTTTAGCATGTGGAACTGGGGGATGCTGTGGAATCCTATTTGAGGAGACATGTGCACCGGTACTCGAACACAGCACAGTACATGCTCGAGTACAGCACCTGGCGTCAGGCTATTACTTTTACATTGAAATTTACAGTATTACCCAAGAAGTAGGCAAACTAGAATCCCAAACCAACTTAACTCATCTGTACATGTACAAGCACAGGCGGAACAGAGGTAAGACAAGTCCTAGACCATACAAGACTGCGAAAATCTCTTTTTCTAGTTCATATATCGTAGCTTATAGAAAAACGTTACGTAGCGAAGAGGAGAAGGAGTAGGAGGAGAAAAATGGGATGGTGAAGTGCGCTGCGCAGGGCTGTTCATACCATGCGGAAGCAAGAAGAAAAAAGAAACGATAGCTCCCCTGCCCAACTTTCCCAACCCCCCAGCCCACCCCCAACCTCTATATCCCTAGTCACTCCCATAGCAAAGGGAGAACGAAGATATTTTTAAAAGAAGAGAAGCAAACGCCGAAAGGAACAAAAAGAGAAAAACTAAACCGGGGACCTTGGAGCAGTTTTTTTAGGCTCGATCGTCTCATCACAGGGGAAAAGGAAAAAGAAAATTGCACCCTCGTTTTGCTGGTATTTGTTTTTGTTTTCTTTAGACAGCATCGATGTCGATATCGCCGGCTTCGACATCGAACTCGAAGTTGCACTCGTCGGCTCCTTCGTGGCCTGTTTGATGCGTCAATACCAATATTAGGTTCAAGAGTGAGATGACAGTAAGGAGGGGTGGGCAACTGACCATAAGTATCGGTCTCGTTGATCTTTGCATTCTCCGGAAGTTCGCCGTAGGCTTTGAGAGAGCGGGCTTCGTCGGCGGTATACTTGAGAATAACGTCGCCCTTCTCATCCTGGTAGTCGCGGAGAGAGAGAAGGATGATGTCTCCTTGGTTAATCCAGACCTTTGTTTACTGAGTCAGCCCATGACTTAAGGCACTTGGTATGAAAGGTTGCTTTAAAGAGACAAGTAGATATACTTTTTTGCGCATCTTCCCGCGAATGTGGGCTAAACGCTTCTCGCCATCAAAGCACAAGGCTTCTAAACGACCGTTGCCCAACATCTTGACGACCTGTGCGTATTCTATGAGGTATTAGTTTAAGCCTTGATCATCATTGTCTTTTTCCCGTGGCAACAGGGCTTGATCTCGACGGCGATGAAGGCATACCTTGACCATCTTCTTTAAAGGTCAGCTCGCGCTTTTCATTGTCGTTTTCGTTCTTTCCTCTACGCCTGTTCTTTCCTCCCTATTTCCAGCGACGTGGTTAGCGACCCGTTGCGTAATATACACTATTTGTAGAATTCATTTTGGCTAAACGGTGGCGCGAGCAACAGGAAGGAAAGAAAAAGTGAAAAAAACATACCTTTCCTTTATTCTTAGGCATATTAGTGCTTTAGTTGAAAGTCGTCTGTCGTGTGGTAAGTCGGGGCGTTTAGAAAGCGCTAGCGTTTACCGTGGAAATAGGAAGAAACGTCTGTGTGTGTCGAAAGAGGTTTTTAAAAGACTTGGTCTGAAGGAGGAGGAGGGGCGAGTGAGGTTGAGCTGGCTTCGCTGACAAGACAGACGTTACGGCCGGGTAATCGGCTTACCTTCCCCACTCGCCCAGTGGAGGTTACCCGGCATAGAAACCGACCCCTCCCCCGCAATTGTTTTTTCCACCAGTACCCCTCCTCTCGTTGAATCAGTAACTGAAAAACAATCGAAGAAAAAAAATCCCCAAGTGACGCAAACCATGGCTACGGAGCTAGCGATTCGAGTCCTACAATCCCTCAACGATGCGTCAGAATTACCTCTTGCCTCCGGCGAGGCATTTCCAGATGTCGAGTCTACAGTGTTGAAGGGAGCCCTAGATTCGCTGCAGAGCAGGGAGATGCTCGTCTATGAAACAATCGACCGCGAAGAACCGGTCTTGACTGAGGAGGCCGAAGGAATCGTAAGGGAGGGGAGTCATGAAGCGAAAGTCTACGAAGCAGTTTGTGCTGCTATGGATGGTATTAAAATCAGCGAACTGCCTGTAGGAGGTCCATATTTTAGCCCAATCTTTGCTTTGCTTCAGTTTCTAACAGGGGTAGAGAATTGTTGGCGGGACTACTGCGAAGGTTGGTCAGGGGAAGGCTTTCAAGGAGGGGTGGATCAGAAAGGATGGTGATAGGTTGCTTAGAAGGGTACGAACTCCCCCCAGAGAGCTAATCGCGTTTGCTATAATATCTGAGGCAACAGCTGAGGCGCTGTGCTTAGGCAGCTTCGATTAAAGATACCACTCGCGACCAATTGCAATTAATCAAAGCCAAACAAAACATGCCCGAGCCGGCACTTCTGGCAGAGCTGAAAAAGAGGAAGCTCCTCACTGTGCAGAAGCGTATTAGCTTCAAGATAAACAAGGGATCTAAGTTTGCTCTAGAGGTTGTGAAGGAAGAGACAGACCTGACAGCGGAAATGATCGCTAGGTATCTTTTTTTCTCTTCTTTTGCCAATCCAAGCCACGCTCAAATTGCTTACCTGGGGTCACTTAGTGGTGCCTGGAAAGATAAAAGCTTCAAGCCTTATAATTTTTCTGCCTTGGGAGCACATACTCCTAGCGGAGCTTTACATCCACGTTAGTCCTTTTCACTTCTATTGCCCCCTTATCTAACAGCTATTGGTTGCATACTTACGCTTCGGCTCTGCAGTAAACAAGGTTCGCAGCGAGTTCAGAAATATCTTCTTTGAGATGGGCTTCACAGAAATGCCAACCAATCGGTAAGCCTTCAGTCACTCACTAGCTCACTTAAATCAAACTGAAACTGATAAACGCTATCAGTTTTGTCGAGACGGGTTTCTGGAATTTCGATACCCTCTTCGTACCCCAACAGCACCCGGCCCGCGACTTGCAAGATACCTTCTACATTTCAGATCCTGCTGTCGCCGATAAGCCCAGAGATGACGAAACAGGAGAGTTCCTTGCCGAATACTGGGAGAATGTACGAGAGGTTCATCAAGAAGGCAAATTTGGTTCCCTCGGATATCGCTACCCATGGAAAGAGGAGGAGTCTCTTCGTCTTGTTCTTCGTACTCATACCACTGCAATCTCAGCAAACATGCTTCATAAGCTCGCTAAAAACCCACGACCTGCCAGATATTTCTCTATTGACCGCGTCTTCAGAAACGAGACTGTTGACGCAACTCATCTCGCAGAATTCCATCAGGTTGAAGGTGTAATTGCAGACTACAACCTTACACTTGGAGATCTCATTGGCTTCATGCAAGAGTTCTTCCAGAAGATGGGCGTACATCGGCTACGTTTCAAGCCGGCATACAATCCCTACACCGAACCGTCAATGGAAATCTTCGGTTATCACGAAGGCCTCGGAAAGTGGGTTGAGATTGGTAATTCTGGCATGTTCCGACCGGAAATGTTGGAATCTATGGGATTACCAAAAGACATGCGAGTTCACGGATGGGGATTGAGCTTAGAACGCCCTACGATGATTAGATACAAGGTCAACAATATCAGAGAATTAGTAGGGCACAAGGTTGATTTGGGCTTTGTTGAGAGCAATGCAGCAGTTAGGTTGGATAGAGATTAACTCGAAGCGATAAAATAGAGGAGATACTAAAATAAAGCGCCTTTTTTATTGTTTCTCCCTTACATTCATTTTTCCCTGTCAGACAGGCTTAGATTGCTCTGCGAGAATTGACCTACAGCTCTAAAATTCACGTACATAAACCAAATGCTGTAAAACCTAACCCGAATGCCTTTCTTATCACTCGCCCCTGCCAAGAGCCCGAAATCTTGGCAAACAGAGCCTCAAAAGCTAGAAAAGCAAAAAAGTTTTGTGCAAAATTTCCAAAATTCAGAATCCAACCCCCACCACCAATTCGGGTGAAGAGCCCGCGGCGACCACAAGAAGAGACAATCCCGGTTCTAATCAATAAAGAAAAAGGATGACCCACATCTCTCTCCACCGTTGTCGCTTCGTTGACTTCCCACCCCCACAGATAACAGCTCTAGCCTTCTCCCATCCATCAGCCCCTACATCACCACATCCTCCACCAAAGAACCTGCGATTAGCAATTGGCCGCGCGAACGGATCTATCGAGATCTGGAACCCCCTCTCAGGCGTCTGGGCCTACGAGAGCACCCTTGCTGGCGGGAAAGACCGCTCAATAGAAGGCCTCACCTGGGTCCAGGACCATGATTCCCACGGAAGAGGTCTCCTCCGCCTCTTCAGCATTGGGTACTCCTCCGTCGTCACAGAATGGGACCTGGCCACTGGCCGTCCACGCACACATACGGACTGTAACGGCGGCGTGATCTGGAGTATCGCCGCTCAACCACGGCTTCATTCCTCTGAAACGGTTGGCCAGGAGGAAGACCAGGATGCTTGTGCACAGAAGATTGCCGTGGGCATGCAGGATGGGGCACTAGCAATTCTCTCAACTGCGGGTGGAAAAGGCGCATTGAGTTATGTTAAGACATTGATGAGAGCCGGAACGAGTAAATCCAGGGTTTTATCCATGGCCTGGCAGAATAGACATACGGTGGTTGCTGGGATGGCGGACTCGACGATCAGAGTCTGGGATATTCGCACTGGCCGAGCGGTGTCGAGGCTGTCACTGAACAAAGACCGTGGAAGAGATGTCCTAGTTTGGGCTGTTCGAGCGCTACCAAACGGGGATCTAGTGTCTGCAGACTCGAGGGGGGAGGTGTGCTTTTGGGACGGCGATAAGTATGCGCTTAAGCAGAGAATTAAAGGCCATCAGGGGGATTGTCTGACGTTAGAGGTCGGTGGGATCAATGGGGACACTGTTATCTCTGGAGGCGTGGATATGAAGACGATTCTTTACAAGCATATTGGTAAAGGGAGGAAGTGGGGCCAGGTCGCACTACGGCGGTTTCACAAACACGATGTAAGGGCAATGGCGGCTTATGAGTGTGGAAAGTTCAGTGTTATTGCTTCAGGAGGTGATATCCTATTCATCCTAGATTAAGCAGAACTTTTCTGACGGTGATTTAGGTGTTGACATGACCCCAATAATTATACCCCTACGACAATTCTTAGATGAAGCTCACCTTGAGATCCCCGCGCTCCCGCAGTCGCCAATAGTCACTTCAGTGCCAGAGTCACGACTGATAATGAGTTGGTGGGAGCAAGAAGTCAAGATCTGGCGAATCCAAGAACTGGGTTATGACGAAAACAAAGGAGACGAACTATACTTGTTCCCCGGCGAAGAGGAAGGGCGAGGTAGAAAGCTCTTGAGCAGGATTGTCTTGGCTGTAAGCTCATCCTGACTCTCTTTCTATCTAATTCATAACTAATATATCATGTAGAATGACGAGTACATTACTTCCGCATCGATCTCATCACCAATTCCTCAGAACGGCGGACATCTTCTTGCAGTCTCGACAATCGCAGAAACCAAGCTCTTCCTTTTAAGGCCTCCGAGGGCTTCGTCTAGTTCAGCGTCTCTAAGGGTCAGTAAAATAACTATTCCAGACTCACTACGTCTCGAAGCACTGGAGGATGAAGACGACTCCGGCGACGAGATGGAAGAAGATATCGACCTAGCCAGCGAGGGGGCAAGGCTCGTCAGGATATCTCCGGACAGACGATGGCTCTCACTAGTCACACCCGACTCCCGAGTTCTCATCGTCAAACTAGCAGTAGAGCCACCAGCAGACCCCAAGTCGAAAGCCACAGTCACATTTGAATCCTCAGTCTTCGAATTACCTAGACAGGACCGCCCCCAGACAGCTCCTCGAGCCCTACCCCCGCCAACCACAGACACCCCTGGTAAACGCCAACTAAAGCGTCTAGCCCACCGCATCGACGAAGGCGACCTAGAAACCTACCCAAGGACTATAAGCCACCACCTCTTCTCCTCCACCAGCGACCTCCTCGCGGTTTCAGACCTGAGTGGGTATCTAGATACTTACATCCTCACCAACTCCACAACCCCCACTTGGAAACTCAACCCTAAAAACACCCTCTTACCATGCCTCAACTCCCCTCTGAGCGCCCTAACCTTCCGTCCTTCCCTCCTCTCCCCCTTCCCCTCCTCCACCTCCTCTACAGCCAACCCTGAAGACCGCCTGATCCTTATAACCTCCAAAGAAAACCACATCCTAGAACTCCACCTGACCACGGGCGCGCTATCAGACTGGTCCCGCCGCAACCCGCCAACCCACCTGCCACTGGACTTCCGCACGCTAAAGTCGCACGCAACGGGCACCTTCTTCGAAACCAGCCAATGGGAAGCGAAGCAGCGACTATGGATCTGGTCCGCAAACTGGCTCTGGATGTTCGACCTCCTAAAGGACCTACCGGAAGGCAAACCCCGCGCCGAAGCCACGAGAGGAACGCTGGGTTCCGGAGCGGGGCATAAACGAGTGATGACGGGAGGTCTCGTAGTCTCCGGACCAATCGTTAATCCCCCTCCCCCTGCTCCCACTAAAACTATCACCAGCGGAGCAGTGACGGACTCGGAATGGGAAGGTGAGGGCTACGAGGGAGACGAAGGAGCTAGTAGAGCTATCATCCTCGCAAACACGCGGAAGAAGCGTAGTAAAGGTAGCACCAAAAGCGCGTTCTGGCGCTCAAATAGGTACAAGAACATGCTCGGCTTCCTGCCCGTCGGCTGTCGCGAGGAGGTTCTCATCAAGGGTGAAGGCTGGAAGGACGGTCAGGTGCTTGAAGCTATGGAAATGGTGGTTATCGAGAGGCCCATGTGGGACGTTAAGATGCCACCCAAGTTCTCTAAGGATGCTGGGAGCTCGGCAGGAGGGGGGATGTAATTACATTATATGTGGCATGTGTATGGTAAGGAGGAGGGGGGGGCTTCCTTGTATAGTAGTCATCAAAAAAGTTGGGTTTTGCTTAGAATCTTAAATGTATGTTTACCTACAGTATGCCTTCCGCAAAACAATCCTTACCACTCAAGCTCTAGCGCAAGCGTGGCAGCCATCAACATGCGCCAGTAGTTTGGGTGATTTTATATATAAAGGTCATATGCGTGAGAACTGGTGACGGGAAAACGGTCGAGTTATTACACTGAGACAGCAGAGTATCTATCATACGCCGGAGAGGGCGAAAATACGTTCACATTTTTTAGGTGCGGGGCTAACTAAAAATGTGAACGTATTTTTGCCCCCCGGTATTTGCATACATCAACGCGTGAATAGAAGAAGAGCTAATCGAATCCACCGTAAAACTTCGATTGTTTATGTGCAATGCAACAAGCCAACTACAAATACAGTCCCTCAGGCTCACCCTCGCTCTTGGTTTTTAGGACCCTCTCCCGAGCCGTCCTGAAATCCGCCATTTGCACCCTCATCCTCCGCTCTCTCAGAGCGAGCAATCCAGCCTCAGTACAGATAGCCTTGATATCGGCACCAGAAAGATCATCCTTCTGATTGATAAACTCTTCAAGTTCTACATCAGAGCTCAACGACATCTTCGAAGTGTGGAGCGTAAAAATCTTGCGTTTCGTATTTTCTAGAAGGCATCAGTAACGCCATGCCATTCGTATTACGTAAAGAGGAGGAAACGTACGATCAGGATTCTCGAACAAAATCTTACGATCAATTCTACCCGGACGAATCAGGGCGGGATCCAAGGTCTCAATCTTGTTGGTGGCCATAATGACCTTGACGTCACCTCTATCATCAAAACCATCCAGTTGATTCAACAATTCTAACATAGTCCTCTGGACTTCCCTTTCACCACCACTTGTCGATTCGTAACGCTTGGTGCCAATAGCATCGATCTCATCAATGAAGACAATACTAGGGGCATGCTCAGCAGCGACCTGAAATATTTGACGGCAAAGACGAGGGCCGTCCCCAAGGTATTTCTGAATGAGCTCGGAGCCAACGATACGGAGGAAGGTAGCAGATGTTTGATTGGCAACCGCCTTCGCAAGCAAGGTTTTACCGGTACCGGGAGAGCCGTAAAGAATGACGCCCTTCGGAGGCTTGATACCCATCTCTTCGTAAAGCTCAGGATGAAGTAACGGCAACTCAACCGCCTCACGAACTTCCTGAATCTGTTGTTCTAAACCACCAATGTCCGCATAAGACTCTGTAGGAGCCTTATCAAGCTTCATAACCGAAATCAAAGGATCTGAATCTTCCGTAAGAACACCAACAATCGAGACCGATTTATGATGCAGCAATACTGAGCACCCAGGCTCCAGGAGATCCTTATCGACAAATGACATAATGGAAACATAGTACCTAAGACCCAATAATTAGTTTACATCCAAGCACAACCTACTCATGATATGGAACATACTCAGGGCCTGTAGCACTAGAGACAATCGCATGGTCATCATCAATCATCTCCTCCAGGTTCCCAACTCCCATTGGGCTCCCACGCATATCATCAACACGGCTCCGCTCCTCCTCTTGTCTTTGCTCCAAACCCCCCTTCTCACCCTTGCTCCCACGTAAACGTTCCTGATTCTGGACGAATTCCTCCTCAAGAAGCAGATGATCCTTGATACGCTCCATCCGGAGAAGTTTAAGTTTACAACGAGCATTGGGATAAACCGTTGGAAGCTTGCTAGCGGCGTCTGGTCCGGCGGCGGTACGGCGCTTGCGTCGGCCGACACGAGTAGTCGGTGGGGGAGGTTCGTACTTTGGCTTTTCCTTCTGTACATGAAATTAGCCCGGCTTCTGGTGATGTGGCAATACACGATGAAACCGGAGGTGATGGAATGGATAAATAGGATTGGGAGGCCTAGCAACAAGGTAGAGTGGAACTTACCTTTTGATCCTTGCCCTTCTCGCCATCTCCCGCCGGGGGTCCGCCTATTCCAGACTGAGTATTACCCTACATCCGCTCCAGTTAGTACCGAACATCGAACCCGTCTAAGCATCAATCAAAGGCTATCTATCTAAGATAGATACCCCGATGCCTTTCAGAAAACAGCCCTCAGATAATATCCTACCATATTAAACCTTTATAATGACTTCGCTCAGTTTATCGCTCAAGGGTTGATGAAATAGAAGATGTTGGATGATAGATGAGTGTTATGAATGGAAAGGGGTGAAGGCGCTTGGATGACGATGGTGGGTGGATGATGGAAGGGGTTCAGCAGTGTTTGAAGCACGGCGGTGTTTCCTAAGAGCTTAGGTAGTTTGTCAGCCAATGCTGCCCACTAAACCCTAAACCCTCAAATTCTCTTTAACGCCAAAGTTCTACTGCAAGGTACCAAAAGTTCGGTGGAAAAAACCTCCGATGTCATAAACTTTTAGAAGACCCACAAAAATTATTTGTCACAATTATCAAGAACCACCTTACTAAATAATCCGCAAAGCCTTTTGCAATTGCCTCCTAATTCTCCACCTCTCGTCTATCCTCTGAACCTGAGTCCCTGCTTGTATCGTTCTATGAATCCGTTAGGGTGAAAAAAGTGTATATGTAAAAACTCCCCACTACTTGAGGGACAAAAGAAATAAAAAAGAGGGGGGTTACATAGTCTATGAACTACAAGAAACGAAAAAACCCTTTTTATCTACAAAAGCCATTCCCCTCATCAACACACTTTCGTAACTTCGCTGTCCACCTTACTATAAAGGATTCCCTTCCGACTGGGCCTCTGACCAGTGCTCTAGTTGCTTTAGAAGGTATTGATATAGGACCAACATCGTTCCGGATTGCACACTGGTCCACACAGCTCTAGGGCCTACGCCACGGAACCAGCCCCGGATGCCCTCAGTCCGGTATAGAAGTCTGAGACCTTCGAAAACGGAGGATGTATTGAACTTTAGTGGACCGGTTTTCGGAGGTGAGGTTGTGGACGGTGATGATGTCGATATTGACCTGTGCTGTGGCGGGGGAGCCGGGGGAGGTGGGGGAGGTGGCGAAGGTTGTAATGTAGTAAATGGCCTAGATTCTTTTCGCACATTGGATGCTGGCGTAGTAGCAGCTTTGGGCGCGGACGGGGACGTTCGGACTTGTGTTTGTATCCTTGTTTTCACAACATCTATATGCCGGGTCAGTATTCTTCCAAAAATAAGGAGAAAGTGCGACAAACCAAGAGGGCAAGTGATGACACCAGCTAAACCACCTGCAAACCCAGCTGTAGCAATCTCCAACGGCAATCCGATATCTCTAGACCCACAATACGATTTTGCAGCCTTCTGGAATTGCTCGTAAAAGGCAAACTGAAGGGCCGAAAATGGTAAATCCCTCATAATTGTAGCTTTATACCCATAAAACAAGGCTGCAGGTCCCTCTCTTCTAATGATTGTTCTAGTTGCGTCTAACGTGCCACGGTAATTATATCCGGACTTAAAATAAGGATTATTGTATCTCCCCTGCAATTGTAGCCTTGTCTTCAGAACTTCAGACGGAACGTACACCACACTCGCAAAGAGATCGGCCAAAAAACCACCAGAAAGATATGCCAAATTCTCCGGACATCCCGCATCGATTAAATTCCGCTTCGAAAACTCGTAGACCCCAAAGAAAATGACTGTGCCTGGAAGACTCCCCATAAAAGCCGGAGTGACACCACTGTAGAGCCCTCTTCGGAATCCCTCCTCGCGAAAAATGGTAACATACGCATCAGACATAGTCGAATACTTGATGGCCGTGGGGGCACCTTGCTGACGAGTCTTGACAGTGTCAAGCGAATGCATCAAGATGTCGCCCGTACTTCCTCCTATACCGCCGGCTACCATACACTTTGTATTAGAAAATGGTCAGTTCTGCTCCGCTTCATGACAGTTTTTTGTAACTTTTTTCTTTTCTTTTCGAGGGGAAACTCACATGCAGGTACGGCGGCCTTCGGGCCTCGAAGGTCTCATGATCCTCAAACATTGGTTTATACGCTTTGGGAGAGTTTATAACTGTGGGGTCATCGTGGGCGATTGCTATCGGTGAAGATTGACGCGGGCGGTCTTGCTGGGCAGAAGGACTCGAGAAGAAACTTGATATTCGGGATCCAAGTGACATGGCAATCCCGCCACTGCGGGCGTAGATGGGTGGTTTGGTGGGTGTGGTGGTGACAGGAACAGTGCAAAGTATTGGGAAGATAAGGTGAGCGCGGGGTGGAGGGGCAATTGGAGTTTGTAAGGGTTGGTTATGCTGCTGTTATGGTTTTTGGGATGAGATGAGGACTTGGGTGCAATCTCTCCCAACCACAAAAAAACTGAAGCCCTGGGTCCCTCATCGGACGACGAAAATACAGGCTAGGCTTGGGACCCCAATAACACCGTCACCGTCGCAGGGATTGGGGGACTTCATAACCCTTTTCGGAGTTAATTTGAGGGTTTGTGACAATAAATTGTCTATTGAGCCCCGGCTTACCGGGCACTTTTCAACATTAAATTTAATGTTTTTACACTCGTCGAATTCGGGAAATTTCAAGATCACGTGACACCAAGTCATGCCCTTCACAACCAATCACTCACAACCACACCCGAACGAGATAGTCCCCGACGTATTCGGCAAGTAATAGGTATTGATTTTATGGGGAAAGCTATCTAATCATCCCTCAGTATTTTTAGCGATAATCTCCTTCGCAAATGTGGCAAAATCCCGATCTCTACCAACCTTCTCCCAGAGATTTGGCTCTACCATGATCCAAAGTTATTAGCAGCCCCTTCCTCACACATAATCAGGATACGTACGCGTAAAAACTGCGATAGTGTTTCTACTGACACCTGCCGCTTTGCTAGCCCTACAGCCTCTTACAAAATGTGGAACAGCCTTCAACTTGCCCTCGGTGATAACCTCTAGCGCCTCTCCAGTTTGAAAAGCAAGACAATCCCTTGGAATACCAACTTTAGCCACACCACCCCTACGATCTTTGATGTAAAGGCCAGCATCTGGATCCGGTGCCGACTCGAGCTCCGGGAGATCTACACCCTTGGAGATATCAAGAGTTTGGGAGCCTTCGTCCACGTACATTGCGGAAGTTAGACCTGTAACACCATTAGTCCGAGAAATAGGTAGTAGTGGTGCGCGCAAACCTGTCAGACAGCCGTGGTCAAGGTGTGTCCCACACCAATTATCGAGGTCTTCCTCGGCTTCGATAGAGCCGGTCTCGAGGGTTTGGGGTGGAAAGTAATGAAGGAGACGGGCTTTGGTAGAAGTAGAAGTTTTGACTACGTGCTCAAGATATCCTTCCTGGTAACTTGTGATGTGCCTTAATGCTATATTAACCCTTAGTGACTGTTCCGTACACCGTCAGGCACGAGCAGAGGAAGTTACCATATTTGTCACATGCCTATGTTCATCTCATCAGTGCTGTTACGACACAGCCAGACCTCATAGGAACTTACCCTAGCAACTAGGCCAGCGATGTCAATGACCATTACACACTATCACCGTTAGCTGAACTGGAGATAGACTTTACCATTTTACTTACGAATTCTTCAAAGGCTTCCCTGAATCCCACCAGCAGTCCCTCCCTTGGCCAAATATTACCCCTTGTATACTCAGGCAAATCCGGATAGTCGCCTTCTGCGCCGTCCAGCTTCGGGTCTTTGTAAAATGCGCAGTTGACATAGTAAGATCCCTTTAATGTATCCACTTTATTATCGGATAGCTTCTCTTTTCCGCAGGACCTTTTCTCCACTTCCATCAGTGTCAAAGTTCCCAGAGAGGAAAGTAGCGAGCGAATACTACCATCCAACTAGATACTTTGCTTCGGGGCATTCTAAAGTCTCAAGTTCTGCCTGTGAGAGATTTCCCAGGTGAGAGGCAAATGAGAGAAGTCTTTGACGTAACCCTATAAACTTCTCTGGAAGGCCGCTAACAACGATTATTCCTAATGATTCAGGACCAAACGCTTCCTCTAAGCTTTTAAAGTCCACATTTCCTGGCATAGCGTTAGGAGCCAAGCATGGAGATATATTGTATTGCACATACCCGATTTCAAATCATCCAAGCGAACAAGGACCGGATTTGCCTTTTGGTAGGTCATAATATTGTGGGAAGTTGGTTGTTTCTTTATTTTATTATTTCGCCGTAACTTAAACCTTATGAAAGGTTGGGGGTTAAAGAAATGAAGGTTGCGGATACCAAAAAGACAAAGATGGTGTAACGATGGATGGAAACAGATGGCTTTTCCTTTTGCAACACCCGTGCTTATTCTGCTCGAGTGCTACTATACAAATTGCGGATGAGAAATGATTACCAAATTGAGGGAGGGGGGGGAGGTTTCCCACTCCTATCAGACCTGTTACTGTAGCTACCGGTACTAGTACCGTCCTTCGTCGTTACCCGGCCAGAAACACAGCTGGGACTGCTGGAGTTGGAACCTCGTTAGCCCAACACAACGCGATGGTGAAAGCACTCCGATTCAAAGGCGACAAGAAAGTCAAGAAGAGGAAGAGGGCGGAAACTGAAGATGACAACACTGGAGAAGGTTCTTCGTCGAAAGTCGCCAAGCAACAGGAGAGTGAGGAGGCAGAAGGATGGGTTGATTCTGAGAGCTCAGGTTGGTCCTGCTCACAGAGAACTTACAGAAAAAAAAGAGCTAACGGAGGGAGATAGAGGATATTAACGGGCCGATAATTTTTACCTTCTCTGCAGCGAGACCGGTATGCATCGCATGCGACGCCGCCGGGAAAGTCTTCGCATCTCCGATCGACGCAATTGAAGGTGAAGACCTGTCTACGGCGGAGCCTACAGACGTCAAGCAGGTGTGGGTCGCAACTAAGATACATGGTACCGAGAAATTCTCTTTCAAATCTCACCATGGAAGATATCTTTCCTGCGACAAGTTCGGGATCCTCAGCGCGACGCGGGAGGCCATCTCGCCGGAAGAAGAATTTTTGCCCATTCCAAATGAACTAGGGGGCGGAAGATGGGCGCTGCAAACTGTTAGGGATAAATTTCTCAGTGTGGATGAGGTGGGCGCTGGTGGAACTACGGAAATTCGTGGGGATGCGGAAGCCGTGGGTTTTAAAGAGACGTTTGTTGTCCGGCTGCAGGCGAGAAATAAGAAGAGGAAGAAGTCAGGAGTGGAGGCGAAGGGCAAGGATAAGATCACACGGAAGGAGCTGGAAGAACAGTATGATCTCCTTTTGTGAAATGCAGTTGGTGATTAAGTTAACCTCTGAAACCTCTCAGGGCCGGTGTGAAGCTTGACGACGAACAGGTAAAGGCACTGAAACGGGCTAGACGAGGTAAGCACCTGAACTGCCTGCCAAACCCAAGAAAAGTCCCAGCTAATCCGGGGATAGAGGGACGATTTCACGAGGCACTGCTCGATATCAGAGTCAAATTTGGAAAACACGACAAGTTTGCGTACTAAGAACATGGGGTGGCTACCAAAGTTTCCGAGCTGGGATTCTGTATTATAGTTTCTGATTGTTTGGCTTGATTGTTTTTCAAATTCTATCCTGCCGCATTTGACAGGACATTATGATGGTTGAAATAGACACTGCTTTAGAGTAAAACGAATTTGATACGACAGTTCAAGCGGTTCCTTAAATCCTTGTTTAGGGAGTTGCTACCGGCTTTTATATAATACTATTAATTATAATCAAAAACTAAAATACATAGGAATCTAGGTTTAATGCTATGGTGAGAGAACATGATTCACGTCCGGGTAACTTCAACCATTACGATCTTAATCTGGCACCAGAGTTACCCTTCCTGCGCGTCTCCTTAGCACCAGCATCCAGTTTAACCAAGCCCAGTCTACTTCAACCAACTACTGTATTCCCCCAATCACTACACAAGACGAAATGGGTATTCTCGACGAACAACGAAGTTTGTGCGAAGACCTTGAACGGCTCGAGCAAGCGTGCGCTGATAGAATCTTGGAAGAGCCTAAATCAGTATATTTCCTGCCTCGGAAAAGCCGCCACGACAGCTAGCTAACAGCAAACAGACACGAGAGCGCCTCACTCGCGATCACCAAATCGCAAAGTTCGTGGGCAGGTTTCAACAACAATCGGCGCGGTTGTTAGAAACGCAGGCAGATAGAGATGGGTACATATCCTCTCTCCACCAAACCCTAAAGATTCTAACCAACTGGCGCGGTGTATAGAACCCGGCAAAGAGAGATCGATTCCCTCTCGTCCAAAGACCCCTTCGAAGAATTCTACCGCCAGCTGGGCCAGATCAAAGACTTCCATCGTCGCTACCCCAACGAGCCCGTCGAGAACTTGGAGCGCGCATATAAGCGACGACAAGTTACCGATGGAGAATATGTCTCTGAGATAGACACCATGTTTACCGGTGAGGAGGCTCATGGCAAGTTCTTTGACTTGACTAAGAATCATGAGGACTATTTAAATCTTCCCGGCGTCAAGAGAATCACTTACTTAAGCTATCTGTCGTTGTTCGATAAGTTCGACAAATTTGCACGCAATCAAAAAATGAATGACAAGTACTTCAAGTATGTTAGCGCATTGGCGGAGTATCTCGAGAATTTCCTGTCGAGGACTCGACCCTTGGAGAATCCGGAGGGTATCGTGGAGCAGACCGGAGAAGATTTTGAGAAGGCGTGGGAAGAGGATAATGTTCCGGGATGGGGCAAATTAGAGAAGGGCGATGGTGATATTGGACCAAGGCAGGAGGAAGTGCGAGTCCTGAAGGAAGAGTTCTACTGTGATGTCTGTGTGAAGGGGTTCAAAAATAATAATGTTTTCGACCACCATTTTAATGGGAAACAGCACAAAAAGGCGGCGGCGAAACGGGCTGAAGGTGGTGCCGAGAACGGCGAAGTCAAGAAAGCAGAGGGAAGCAGCGGTGCGGCGTCAAGGCTGAAGGACAAAGCCATTGCCGAGCGGGAATGGCGGATAGTCAAGCTGACAGAAATCATGTCGAAAGAACGAGATGAGACTATGACTAATGTTGAGCGAAAACAATCACTTACAGAGCGTGAAAGACAGGTATGTACTCTCCTCCCTACCCGTTCTAGCGATCCAAGCTAACTTTTATCATAGATGGAATTAGACGCCCTATATGAAGAAAACTCCGCTGATCCAAACCTCGAAGCTGAAACCCACACAGACGACGAGAACGATGACGAGAAGATCTACAACCCTCTAAAACTCCCCCTAGCCTGGGATGGCAAGCCAATCCCATACTGGCTCTACAAACTCCACGGCCTCGGCGTCGAATTTTCCTGCGAGATCTGCGGAAACTTTGTCTACATGGGACGTCGCGCCTTCGATAAACACTTCAACGAATACAGGCACACCTACGGCCTCCGCTGTCTCGGGATCACAAACACAACGTTGTTCCGCGAAATCACCAAGATTGATGAGGCGCAGAGGCTTTGGGAGAAGCTCGAGAATGACAAGAAGAAGACCAAAATGGCTAATGAGACAGTGGAGGAAATGGAGGACGGACAGGGGAATGTTATGCCGAGGAAGGTTTACGAGGATTTGCAGAAGCAGGGGTTGCTTTAGAATGGTGGCATTTACAATGTGTGGATGGTGAGTAGTGGGATTGTATCAGTAGTTTGCTTGGAGCTTTTCTCCGGTCGTATAAAATTTAGGTTTGAATTGATGATACTTGGTTTCATGTTGCTAGTAGTTTGTGGAGTGCTCTGTGTGTGCACCGTGCGATCGGCCCCATTTCTTCAATGTCCGATCTAGCGTTCTCTATAGAAGGCCCTTAACATCCCCTACTGTTCACCATCATCGCCCTTCTCTTGTTGTTCGGGACTCTGCAATACCAGTGCCAACTTCACCACTAGCGCTCGAGACATCCTATCACAACCATCAAACACACCACACCGCATCTCCAAGCCCATCTCGCAAACATCATCACTCGAATCGACTGGAACTCCGGATACACAATGCCCGCACATGAATCCTACAGGTATTTTATGCAAAGTATGCGATCAAACTTTCATTATGAGACTTTCGGTAGAAGGGTGGGAGTTACCACCGGTACGCGTGAGACTGCAGGACTCGGGCTTGCTGAAGTTGCGGGAAGATGGATTGGAGGAACTGGCTTGGGAGGGCTGATAACACTCGGATTAGGAAGAGTAGGAATCTTGTGGGTATTTTCTACGGCGATGGTGACCTAGTCGAGTAGAGAGCCGGATTGTAGGTGGGTTCGTTACGATAAGATGTGATTTATATCAGAAGCCTCGTGACCATTCCTTGTTATAAACATTTGGCGTGCGGGGCCCAGATAAATATTCAGAAAAAAAAAACAAGAACGTATCCAAAGATAAAATAAGGATATTATATTCTATTCACTTATATTTTCACTACTTACCCCCACTACTATCACACTGTTAAATCTTTCTACTTATTGTCCAACCACTGCCAGGCAGAAAGAATATGAAAACCCTCGGCATAATCCCATTCTGCTTTATCTCTCTTCTCGTTCCTTCAGCACGTTCGAGGGGGGTGGCTGTGTCTGAGGCTATCTTGAACTACACTTATTGTTGTCGTGCGCGCCCTCGTTTTGTTGAAAATATTCGATGCGGAGGGAATGATCAACGGTGAGAGTTTACGCGGCGGAGTGGAATGGCTCAAGTGGAGACACAAAGTTTGTATTGGATGGAGATGAAAACCATAATTTAATTGTGATAACTTAATGAAATAAAATGGCTTGAGGAAGGTAGTGAAGAGAAAGAAGGGAGAAGAGAGAGAAAGGACAGGAAGGAAAGAAAGAGAGGGGTGCGGAAGCTTTTCTATAGCTTGCACGTCCCTTGACTAGTGCGTACGCGTACCAGCGCGGCCTTGAAGTGCGGGCACATCCCGCATCAAGTGCGGCCATAACACTACAATTTCTAACACGTTTATTGTTAGTTTTAGCGAGTGATACCCTGTGAAAACAAGATGCCCAAACAGCAATTAGCTGTGTTAGACGACGAAGTTGCACGATATAGGTTTACCGGAGGAATGATCGGGGTTTTTTAATCACCTGAGAGGAGCAGGGAAATCCAGGAGAGGTGAATGTATCATTTAGCATGCTCGCGAGCTGTTTCGGAGGCATAGCACCGGTGCTAAGTAGCTTGTTGATTACACCGGATCGCGGCATTGGTCATGGTATCAACTCGGATCGTTTGCGCGTACTTACCTAGAAGAGGGTAAGTTGGGTTTAGTTGCAGAGATGACTGGGGCGGGTGCTTGGCAAGTGTTGAGGGTAACGGTCCGATAGGATAAGCTAAACTCGTGTTGGGGGCTATGTTGGTTTGGGGGGGTGTGTTGGGAAGGGACATACACAGTGTGTGTAGAAATGAGAATTAACATTTGACGTCATTCTGAGTAAACATAATGGGAAACGACATACCCCCCCGAACCGACATATCCCCGACGCGAGTTTAGGGCCTGTTTGGCAAGCTGTGATTTGAAATATTCATGGTGAATCATGATTTGGGAACAATTTCATAGTGTGCGTGCGAATATTTAGGGAAAATATTTTTGTTTTGTGTCCTTAAGTATTTTGTTAGTAAATGCTAGTGACTCTTGAGGTCCTCTGATAGCATTAGCCCCAGAGTGTCGTTTGGAAAATTGAAAATTGCAGTCACGTCAAGCAGAGGGCTGTTTGCGAATTGTGATTTCAAATTATAATATAGAAATCATGATTTCAGATCACGGCGTGCCAAAATCACGGCGTGCCAAACAGGCCCTTAATTTGTGCGTCCAATAGATTAAACGGGGGTGTGAACTTGGGCGTGTGTGGGGGGTTCGGTGCGACCGTAATTTTATCTCATGATACGAGGATTCTATTGCTCTCTCAAATGCTTTACGGTATTCAAGTCTCTATTTCGTTTCCAATTGATATCTTGGTGGACCGTTATCGTGGTTCCTTCTTTTGCTCGCTCACCGCTGAATTTTGTCTCGTATTTTATATTAAATTTTTGTTTTTTTAATTGGTAGTGATGTGCCGTAAGGCCAATATGTCTCGGGGCATGGTTTGGATGCGGGGTTAGGGAAGCTCCCACAGACACTCATGAATACTATACTCGTGCTTCTCAGCCAAGATTTGCCTTCCCCATTTGTCGTAGTCAGGTTTGCAAGGATTGTTCGACCAAAAAGGTATAGCGTGTACATCATGCATGACTAGTGTGCTTGCTAGTGTCCGGAAGATCAAGATTGCGTAGGCAGGCAAGAAAGTCAACCTCACCAAACCTGTTTCACGATCCCTTATGAATTCCGCTATAATAAATAGTTCGGCCCGCACTAGTTATACACTGCTCAACACACTATACCTCTTTGGTCGAACAATCCTTGCAAACTTGACTACGACAAATGGGGAAGGCAAATCTTGGCTGAGAAGCACGAGTAGTTGGTCGATAATATCCATATCTCCATATCCCCGAAACCGTCGGACTGCTGTTACGATATACCTCTGATTCTGGTGGAAGTGCAAAACTTGTTGCTGTTTCACGGATGTTTTTCAAGGGAGCTGCTATTGTCTGTTATGCACTTGTACATTCCCGTGCTAGCCACCTAATTGAAGTTGAAGGTCCTGCTGTTTTTTTTTTTGTTTCTTGACTTTCCCTTGTTATATTAGTAGGCCTTAGCCGCTAGATATGCTAAATGTTAGTATCGTATTGATTATAATAATATATAGGATTCATGCAGTAAATATCTTCCTTCCCTCTGCTACCAACCTCTCCAATATCTTTACTCTCCTCCTCCTTCGGCTTTTAGATCTCACAATTCCTAAAATGATATGGTAGCTTAAAAGAGTGGCTTGGCACATCTTGCCTAGAGGTGTTGCTCCTCTCTCTCTCATTTTTTTCGTTTTATCATACTTTACCCTAAACACTCACAAAAAAATGCCGTGGGAAGGTATTATAAGACAGAATAATAATATAATATTATTAAAAAAAAAATACCATTTTAACGTGTACGTGCCTAACACTCCTCTATTTATTTTACTTCAAGGCACCGTTCGACATGTCACTTTTATGCCATAAAAGCGACTTGTGTAGCAAATTTTTTGGCATATTCAAGTTTTTATAATAGAAGGGTGTGTTCGGCACCAAGTATTAAACCATCATATCTTTTTATTGTGCTTGTAAATGTTTATTCTACACACTTAAAGTAGGGCTGTTCAGAATTACCACACAGAAGCAGTTTTTGTGGCAAGGAAGTTAACCAAAGTTATTACCTGTGTTGGTTTCAAATATGGTTTTTTCATCTTAGAATTTTTTTTATTAGAATATATGGCCATTTCCAAATTTTATTGCGATATATTTTTATTGGTACATGCCGAACGGAGCCTAAATTTTATTTTTATCGAGAAAACAAATGCCATAAAAGTGAGAAAAATGGGATTTTTCTGACTGCTAATCCTTGGCCCATGTAGACTACTCATTACTGCCGAACAGGTCCTTAACTTAACCTTTTTTCACAAAACATCCTGCACCCCTTTCCTTGTTCCCTTACCATGTCTACTCGTCCTAGGCAACAAGTACCGGTACCCGGAAACAGGGAGGTGATATTTTGCATGAGCGCTCAGATATTATACGCACAGATATTTTACCTTATATTTCCTCAATCCCTGTTCCCGGGTACCAGTACCGGTACTTCTTGCCTAGGGCGAGTGCTGGGCCAGTGCTTGGTTTAAGTGTTTTTCTTTCATTAAAAAAAACAAGCCCAGAACAGAATAGTACTTGCATTGAAGAATCCGCATATCATAATAGCATTAAACACCAAAGGAGGAGAAATCGACCACCAAGACATCTCACTTAATCTATGGTAGACTACCAAAGTATCGTGTTCATAAGCTCGCTAAATCCACTATCGATTGCGTCACCGAAACCGCTATAACTAAACCGCAATACAGCCTGTAGGCTTACACAAGGGCACACTACAAAAATTACGGATAATCATACCAATTAACGAGATCCAGAGGGTTCACTCAACTTAAAATCTTAAATAAGCGATAAGTTTACCCCGCGTGGACCTAACGAATTATCACACAATCATGTGCCACTACCGCTATAGTGCTTCCCAAGCGAGGTTAGAGGCCAGAGGCTCAACAGTCAAGAACGAGTGATCATCCATGCAGCCCGGCGAGGCGCCTGCTAAAGTCGGGAGATACCGAGCCTTAGGATAGATTTCTTAATACCAGTAAAGTTACTGTACTCGAGTAGCTCGAAGGGTAAAGCCTCGCGTTTTGCCATCCCTCTCCACCCCCACTCCCCGACCGCCTTGCTCGATCTTCACAATTAAGGTGCCGCATGATATACGGTAGTATGAGACAATATATTATCGAACTCTCAAGCCTCGCTGAGTAAATCGATACCGGTATTACATCCTAAGAATTAGACCACTTTTAGTTATGCGGGGCTATCGGTATCTGAAACGAAACAATTGCAATTAGCTTTTTCGCATAGTCTGCTCGACTCGACTCGACTTGGTATCCTACCGTATATACCGATTGACGCTATAACCCTCAAGCAATAATTCTCCCGATCCTAAACTGTCACTACGGTACCGAGTGTCTAAGTTGAGGCAAAGTATTCCAAATTCTTGGCTTCAAAATACCGGCACGTACCGGTACGATACTGATATCGCTAAGTTACCGGTATCACAGGGAAGAAAGTGAAGTCTCTACTCTAAGCCACATTCGCTAGCCTTACCCACGCCTCCCCCCCCCGCCTTCTCCACACCTCAAGTACTCGTGCCGCTACTAGCGCGGTGCCTTCACTACCATATGTCCCACGCTTACGATACCAGACATAACTATACCCCCCGGAATAACGTAATCTACCTTGACCAATTATCAATATTATTATTATTTGATTAGTTTTTTTATTGAATCAAAATTTTATCTTCAGTTTTCCAATTATCTGATTATAAGCGAGTGAGTGAGCGAGCGTAGCACAATCGGAAGAGGGATGGAGAAAAAGGATGGTGGCACTGCAGTCAAGATTTTCACGACTTTCCTTTCTTCGTATTTGTTTTTTACTTTAATTAATGTATGTTTCGGAAGGGGGGGTTGGGGGATGATTTATGGGGCGGTTATGATGCTCGAGTTGTCTTGTTGAGTGGTTTAGGCAGGGCGGCCGCCGCCTGTCGGAGGTTTGGTGTCGGGTGGAGTTGTATTGCTATGATGTACCGGTATTGATGGTTTGAGGGGGAGTAGGTATCATATGTATGATCTGTCTTGGTCAGCCTTATGAGATTGGGGATTTGTGTTAGGATTGGAGTTGGTTGCGATAGCGTGGTGTGATGCGGAGCTGTTGGGATGGGTGGATGGATGGCTGCGAGGATTTTCTTTTTTTTTTTCTTCCTTTTTTTTTAGTGAGAACAGCATGACGACTGCAGCTAGCCAGATAGCTAAAAATATTGATGTGATCATATTCAATCCTTTTGTCGAAATGGATAATAATTGTTATGGTACTTTTCGGTATGTTTAAACCTAGAGCTATGATAGATCCAAACCCAGACCTATTTTTTCAAGAAGAAAAAAACCGAACAAAAACGCCCGACTCCATCTACAGTAACTGCGGTGACTAGCTACATGGTGTTTCCGCCGCAAAATGCTAAACGACTATACCTTATCTCTTACCTTCCCTAGAGAAAAAGAGATGAAAAAA
>QOVD01002284.1:0-37896 GCA_003521225.1 Tuber microsphaerosporum
GTTATCCATCTACTAGGCATACCCCTCCCGGTAATGCAAGAGACTTGGCGAAACACAATCCTAAGCCCACTACAGACAGTTCTCTGCGCGTGGACTGACCAGTCACCGCAGTTGCCAACCCCCTGGATTCGCTCATTTACCTACGATAGAATTTCTCATCGCCCTCACTACGCACCCCTCTCCTAACTCTTTATTTTCTTGTATGGGTTTTATTTAACTAATTTTGTATACATCTGGAGTCTGTTGGAACTCTTTACTTCCTTCCCTATACATAGACTCTCTTTTGATTTGTCTTTTGATTCTTATGCTTGTTGGGTTAAGTTATTCTATGCCTGTCTATGATTAACTTTGTATATATTTGTATTATTCCCCATGTTGTATTATGGTGGTGTGGGTGAAAGTTTCATAGATTTTGACACAAGTTACATATAGACATATCCTGTGCAGTATACATGAGAGTGGGCGCACTGCCGGGATTAACGGAGGAGAGTTTATGGTGAACAACTTACAGAGCTGCCTATTTTTCTTTTTTTGGTTTCAGCCACCCGCCCTTCGCCACTCCCCTATTCACCGAGTTGTGAGAAAAACTTTTCTTTTTATTAATACTAAAGACATCTAGCTCCGCTATCCTTTTCTGAAAATCACAATTTACAATACACCGTACCCTTGCGGCTCAACCTACCCTGCCGCTCACCCTTCCTTCCCGATCTCGTATACCCCGTGGCTCGGAATGCATTGCGGGAGCTTTTCAATATGTATCGGAAGCCTGACAGAAGGAGCGCCTTAAGAGCAGGAAGCTATGTAGGTTAAGAACTCTCCCCAAAAGTTAGCTTAGTACCATACGTTCGATGCCGGCGGCAGGGGTTGAGTATTGTGAACAAGAACACCAGTCAAGCCTTAAAACTAAGGGCTGATATACTAATATTATATGTTATGATGGCGATGCTGTCATGATAAGTACTCGAATAATTGAACGCCGCACTGGGACGTTGGAGTTGTCTTGGCTTGTAGACTAAGGTCCGCCACTTTTTTGTTTTTTTTGTCTCAAGCTCGGGCTGAGGGTCAGTGCTTTCGCCACCCTAATCCAAGAGAGGGAATTTTGGACGTCTTCGTGCAAGGTTTAATTATTCGAGTTCTTGAAGTGGATGAGTATATCGTTTGCTTATGGCATGGTCTTGCCGTGAGTGATAACTTATGCATTATATGATCCGAAGTGTCTGCCTTTGCGGGCTGCCCTACAGTGAAGCTCGGGGATGGTGCAAGGGTTGGAACCTACTAACTGGAATAGACAGGGATATATTTAGCTGGTTAACCTTGAATACCGATAACTGTTCCCTAACTTACCGGAACCCATGCCTTTTTGTCCGGCTAACTTTATTTCCAATTTTTTTAAGGGCGTGGATGAACTACGGCATGTGGAAGTTAAAGTAAAGTACTTCGTTGCCATATTACTTGTGATGTATGATATTCTGTTGATTCATTGAATCGGGTCACTAAAAGAAAATGGGAAGACCCATTATTATTTTGCCGCTTTCGTGGGTATCGCACTTTTCAAGGTGTTTTACATTTCTTCGCTTTCGTCATTCATAAAAATTTAATTGTAGCAACTAGAGATCTATGATGAAAGCGTCCGCAAAAATCCTCCAGCCTGAAAAGAGAGAAAATTGGGAAAATTAAGATAAAATATGCTGACTCCAAAATGGAAAAAAATGAAGGACGATCCCAACAACCAGTATACAAATTCTTGAGCTAAAATCAGAAGAAGAAAGAACTTCCGGACGTCCCGCCGGGGGGAGGGGAAGAACGGAATTCGCGCAGGGGAAATCACAACTTTGCGTTTCTCTTCTTGGGAGGGATGAACGCGATGGCCTTATTCACGGGGATGATACTAGCATCCGACCCAGGCTCGCACGGGAGGTTGAATACGAGATCGATACCCCTACGGAAGATGAGACAATGGGTTGACCCTCCGAAGTGAAACATCCCTAATTGTTCACCTTTCTTAACGTGTTGTCCTATGCGCACTCGAATGTCGCAAGACGAGACCTCTCCCATGCCAACTGCCATGAAGCACATTAGCCCAATGTCGGGGTTATCCGCTTCAATGAATAAGATCGCTCGAGTGGCCACCTCGGTCAGGTATGCTTGGGACTTATTCGGTGCTGCCTCGTCGAACTCAGTTGTCATTGATTGTGAGAAATATGCTCCGGGCTGTATATATGCCTTAACCACGCGGCCGCTGACGGGACTGTGCCATCGGTGGTAGGATAGGATATCAAGAAAGGCTTGGTAAACAGTGCCCTCAACGAACAGAGGGGTAAAAGAATCGCCGGCGAGCATATGTTTTATAGAATACGGCTCACCCTTGATCCAAAAGAGATCTCGTTCTTGGACGTTTCTCCGAAGGCTATATGGCGCTGATTCGCATGCGTTGATGATGAATCGATCGTTGTCTGGAGCTTCGATGGGCCGTGCACTGTCTCGAAGCTCTCTTGTGAAAAAGTTGTCCCAGGATTTGAAGCCGTAGTATGGCTCGGAAGGTTGACACTTGAAAATTTTATCGAAGTTGTTCATTTGTTTTTGGGCCAACGCTACTGGGCTGAACCAACCCCCTTCCGGGCTGTTGGTGAGCACATATCTCGATTCTGGGGAACTAAGGAACTTTGCCCACTCCTTGAGCATCTTGCCGACCTGTGCGTTGACCCTCTCGTTCAGAAATGCAGAAATGCCGCCTTGAGTGCCCATTGGCCAATTAATGATGGCGTTGAAAGGGCATCCGGCAAGGCTAAGGCCTTCCTGGTATTCGGGCGCTGAAGTCATGATTTCGTTGAAGCATCTCAGCATCGTAAAGTAGTCGCGCACTTGTGGGTTGCCATTAGGATCTCTATCAAATTGTGGCTCGTTGGGTATCTGACCGAACATTTGGTGAAAGAACATATAAATTGTCGGGTCATTCTCAATCAGGTCCTTGAATTCTTCAATGACAGGATGGAATTCTTCTGCGCTGCCCTTGGACTCAACACGCTCTAACAGGTTGTTAGGCCACATTTGAAAGAGGTGAAATGTAAGGCTTGTTTGCTGTGCAGAGTTATGCCGCGTCTGGTGTGGTAGTATTTAGATTTCTGGCATGAATGGTATGCATATCGAGGGAGGAATCGTGCCTAATTTATATTTTTTCGTAAGTGAATAGAGTATATAAATCACGAATTCAGTGCTGAGAAAAGGACACCACATCCACCGAATCATTAGAGCCGGTATCATGGCTATCGTACTACCTCCGGTGGAGTATCGTGTATCCGGTGATGCACACGGAATGAATTCGAAGGATCGCTTCGAGATTCACCTAAATCGAGGCCATAAGTGCAAGGAGGGAGAAGAAAAAGGAGGGGTAGATATGATAAATCTATGGTTAAGTACTGAGACTAGTATGATCTAATAATCTGTGAGTGTAGTAGCAAGGGTCTCGCTATCTTAACGCAGAGCTCATATAGCGAGATGACGACTTACCCTTACTTTTACTCTACCGGCGCTGTAGAGTGGGGGCTCTACCTAAGGATCGTGGGGCACCCTAGAGGCGGACCGGATAGAAGGCGACATACGGGGGTCTGGGGAGATGCTCGGCTTAGATTTCCGCTTTTGCGAAACAATGCATATTTGGATGTCGGTACTTTCCGGACACCAACCATGCACAATCTTGTGACAATAGTCATTTAGCGCCCATTTTTTCTCATTCGAAAAATCCCAAATTCTAGGCTAATATTTCTCGTTTCTTAGCGTGCGCGTGCGTGGCCTGTGTGGTATGTAGGCTCGGAGTTTGGTACCGGTATGGGTTTTTTTGAATAAAAAAAAACAAGTGCTAAATGACTAGTGAGTATTTGCGTGTCAATTCCCAAGGAATATCGTACGTAGTCAAGCGGAGGGATACCCCACGTAGAAAGGGAAATCGCCTCCACAATCAGCATATCAGTAGGAGGGGATTTGCCGGAGGCTTCTCTTTAGAGCGTTGGTGCTCATGTACTTGTATACGGTACTATTGTGCCTTAAAATTAACTTCACACTGCCGGTAACGAATAGGGAAAACTCCCGCTATGACGACAGTACTCCCTACTAGCCCCACTATCATGAAAACCAAAAAAAAGAGACAAAAAAATGTAAATACATAGTAGAATACATAGTAGAGGTTAATATTTGATCCGGGGGAATTTCGTTAGGAAGTGTTGAAAGTGCGGGGCGAGGAGGGTTGCGTTGCCATCGATTATGGTGCGCAGTTAATTTTGTTAACGGACAGTACTTAGTCTATGCACCATACCACTTTTATTGCCTGGTCCTTGTAGGTGAGTGTAAAGGTTTTTTTCTTCAATTTTGCTACTGCAGCCACTGGCTATATTTTAACGTCAGAGCCGTTCCTTCCAGTAGCGACGAGGCTTGGATTAAATAGGAAAAACCCTTGACTTTGTGGTAATTTTTGTTTTTTTCAAAAGTAGTTAGAGCAATTAACTTGAGAAAGTGACGAGCCAGCGGGAAATTGGCATTCCTGTGAGCATAACGATATGACGATGTCCTAAGCTAAGCGAGAGGCGACTTCACTCTTACTATAAAATCTGTGCATGGCATCCTTATGGAGAGCATAGTAGGTTAATACAAGATTCCGCCTCTCATTTAGAGCAAGGAGTGGTTCCCGTGTTGGGTTATGTCCGGAGATACGATACGGCTACCCACTTAGGTCATGTCTTTGGGCTAGACTAGGGTTTGTCTACAAGTACAGTGAAACCTCCGTTAGCTCTACCCTCCGATATTTTCAGGGCTCCAATATTTCTATCCCCTAGGTGAGACGGGTTTTGTTCTATGAGCTTTCTCTCTCTAAACTCTAGGTCCCATTAGTTCCTCTTTCTAGGCAGCAAATTGTTGAAAATTAACATTTACGGCTACTCACGACATACCTCCACTACGATAACAATACTGCATGAATCCTATTATCGACCAAGGCCTTATCCGTGTCTTCACATCTTAGCTTGATACTCGTTTCATTACTGTTAGCTTCACACATATCACGGAACAACCCTGCGTCACTGGTCAACCTCCGCAACTTGGTTCAAACACGATATCATTAAGGTGCGACAACATCAAACACACAGCCCTTCACCTCCAACTCCTGAATGGTCATAACACCGGGAAAGCACCAAGTCCCTCGGTCTGACAGACTCTTACAAGCATGAGTTCGACTATACTCAAGGTAATTGAGTTTTCGCCTTGGAAGCAGATAGGAGGGACACTGGAAATGGTATGATCGGAAGGAAATGGGTTAGAGATTTGGCATGCGCTGGAAGTATGCCGGAGTGGGAACTTTGATCAATTGAGCATATAAGACTCTGTGTATTTCCTTTGTTCGTTGTTGGTTATCCACAGGACACTCGCTCACTTTCAGTCTCTACCCACTACGCAATCTTCTGTAATTTGGTTTCTGTTTGCTTTATCTTTCCAAAAGTGTTGTTATTCTATCTATTTATACGAATCAAAAGACTGTCATTTGCGGTTACACAGTACTCGAATCGTTGCGCCTAAACCTTGTTGTTGAAAACAAATGTCCCTAAATTCCAGGGTTTGTTTGCTTGATATTTTTTTCTCATCACTTTCTGTGGAAAAGAGAAAGTCAGACAGGTTTTCAGGAGATAAATAGCGCGAGAGAAAGTAGAAAGAAAACAAAGCACATTTCAACCTTGACACAGTCCTCCCACTAACACTCACTGTGAAAAAGGGAAAGCTTGAATTGATAAGCTGGAGGAAATATGTGATTTTTCCACTAAGGAAGTTGAAAATAGTGAATGTATGCCACCATGAATTATCACTCGTTTTATGTTTGGCACCCCCATTCTGCCAAGCCTGTTCGCTATTTTCCATCCCCCTTTTACTTCCAAGAAATCCAACCTCCTCAAGACTTGGAGATAACGGAGGTTTCACCGTACCCCTCTAATAGTACCTGAATACAGTGATCATGAATTTGTATGGTAGATAATCTGTGCGCATCCGAGCGCCCCTACTAAATTTGGTCATAAATGTTCAGGTATTTCTTGAGGGTACTTGTACGTTGGGGTTCAAGTTAACCATTGACTTTGCGGGATTGAGCTTGGCATGTATAAGTACGTTTCCCACCTAGCTTCCGCTCTTGTACGACTAGACTATAACGGATATCACTCCTCTCTCTCCAAAAACAACATCCGGGACCCGAGACCGGCCCAGCGCGGTACTCGATTGGTATCTGGTCGGCGACTTAAGAGGGCTGGAATCCAGCACGCGAGTGGCATCATCAACGGATGCTTGGCTGTGTTAGAATTCTATGACTCGGCTGCTACCGGTAAGCGAGGGGGTGGGAGCGACCATGGCGGATCACGACGGGAAGAAGAGGACCCCCGCAGAAAAGGCGTTTAGGGTTTGCCCGCCGACCTGGTACAGTACGGCACAAGACGCAAGATGTCTGTACAAGTAGCTTCACTCTTTTTATTAGTTTGCTATTCTCCTTGCAGAAAGGCTTTAGTCTACGTTAAGAGTTCGCTTCGCTCTACTCGTGTCTCCGCACCAATATTGGGTACCTGTTTCGGAATAGCCTCAGCAGGTTATACAGAGGATAGTGGTGATGCCGCTTTTCTCAAGAAGTACTGTGGTGGGAAAACCCTGAATCAGTAGCTAGAGTCGATGAGGGAGATTAATGTCTTTTGACCCTGGGGTTGACCATTAATCATTGAACCTGTTCTCTCTTCCATATACTTGGACTTGTAATAAATTTACACGAAAGTTTATATAGAAGTGATTGATAAGTTCTTGGGGCATACGCTCCCGCTTGCCACTCGCATTCGAACAACCCGGACACTATACCAGTGCTTTTTATGGGTTCGTTGTGGCTATTTCAAAACGGGTGCCCAATCTTAGCGCCGAGATACGAGTTCTATGAAACCAGCCGCTCTATTTCAACGTGGGTACAAGCGGCAAGTTTGTTGAATCATTAATTCTCTGATATCGACAATTCACATGGCTTTTGTCGGAATAGTGTGCCGGAGGGTAGCCATGGAGGAGTTCAACTTCCTTTAAACATGAGCGCATGTGATTGCTTTTATTCCCAGCCAGTCTGGGGTTGTTTTCCATGATCGTTTGTGTCAAATCGGGGATCGGGGAGTGGCCCTTCTAGAATTGCCCATTGGACTATCGGGGCTTTACGAATCTAGAATCATCAGGCGATAGAGAGCTTGGAGAAAAGAGTTCGGAGGGCCCCTTACGAGATTTTGTTGGCTGGATTAGGCGATTTGAGACAACTAGGGTCTGTATCAATTTAGGTTCTTGAGTTGGCTTCCAGGGTCAGGGACCGGCGAGAAGCACCACTTCCGGTATTCTTGTGATAACTCGACTAGGGGGCAATGGGAACGTACAAGAGAGAAGTCTGTCCTGTCTACTTTTACCTCTCATTGTGAACCTAGCTAACCTATATAGTGCAAGGTAGCCAAGCTCTGACTATCCAGGTGATCCTACAAGGTTCGTTTCTTTGTTTATCTGCGAGAGAGGGGGCACTATACGTAAAACTCCATTCACGGAAGTGCTGCCGAACAAACCCACAACTAGACGCCCAAACATCCCTATCAGCAAACAACGAGTGGGGAGGTTCTTCATGTTTGTATTGTCACGCACGATCACTCGACAGTATGCAGGACTCGACCAGTATGTTTATAATACAATGCGGTAACTTGACAGAGACCTCTTAGGCTCCGTTAGCTGGGCTAGTGTGAGAACACTTTAGAGCTCGATGGAGATGTAGGAGAGGGGAAGGGTTATATAGGGCATCCTAATAGGAAAAGAGGACTCAATTGAGGTTTTTAAATAGATAATCAAGCTCCGGAATTTCGGATAAGAATATAGTGGGTTGGGCTGGGCTCTTCCCCAGTGATGCCCTCCTACGCACAATCCACCTCATATGCTCGCTACCAAACCTCATCCTCAAGTCATTTATCTAGCTATCTTCTAATCTCTGCTGATTGGCTACTTAGAGTCTACTTACAAGGGGGATTAATTTATCGGCACTTTCCGCGACACTAGCTCCTATGGTAAAAGACGACATTACCCGGCGTGCGGGCTTTTGGTTAGAAATGATGGTTTCAGGTATTGTGCCTTGCAGCTATGATTTGTGGTATGATAAAGGCCGTAATCCAGTAACGTAGATACCTTATTATTTAAACACTAGAAGGGGTTAGGGTTTAATCTGTAGATATATAATACATCTTCTTAATATGTCGGTAATTAACAGCATCATAACATATAATATTGATATATCAGCCTCTAGTTTTAGGACTTATAATATTATGATGTTCTTGTTCACGGTGCTCTACCCCTGCCGTAGGTATCATATGTATGGTACCAGGCTAACTGTTGGAGAGAGTTCCTAACCTAGTCTCCCACTCTTAAGGTGCCCCTCCTATTGAGCTTCCGATGCATATTAAAAAGCTCCTACAATGCTTTTCGAGCAGTGTGGGCCTACGAGATCGGCGGGGAAGGGTGCGCGGCAGGGTAGATTGAGCAGCGAGGATATGGTGGGTTGAAAATTGTGGTGTTCAGAAAAGGGCAGCGGGGGTTAGACGTCTTTGGTACAGTATTAATAAGGTACAGTATTAATAAGGAGAAGATTTTATCTCACGATTTGGTGAATAGGCGAGTGGTAAAGAATGGGGGGCATGAAAAAAGAAAGAAAAAGGGGAGGGATAAGAGACAAAATAGACAAAACTCTGCAAATCTCTCACCGCAAACTCTTGTCCATTGGTCCTAGCGACGCGCTCACTCTCGTATATATAGGGTATATCTATATGTAACTTAAATCTATATCTATGAAACTTCCGTCCACTTCCCCGATAATACAATACGGTTGCTGCCCAAGTTATGCAATTATACAAGTATGTGAAAAGTTGATCATAGGCAGGCACGGATTGACTTAACCTAATGGGCATAGGAAACAAGAGGCAAATGAAAAGGGTGTATATATAGAGAAGTGGTGGAGAAATATGCTAGCGGATTACGGATGTATACAAAGTTGGCTAAAGGAAGCCTAAAAGATGAAGCAAGAAGTGCAGAAGGAGGGGACAATGAAATAAAAAGAAATTGCAGGCGAATGATCTAATACTGGGGGCAGAATCTGCGGAGACCTATGTTTAGGAAGACAAATCCATTAGGTATGCACCCCCAAGCTCCCGAACTAGAAACGTGGTATACCTGGTCAATTGGGCCTGGGAAACCTCGCTTAGGAAGAAGGTATTGACTATCGACTAGGAGCCACGTCAATGGTGTCAGAAGATGGTAGGATGCCTGAGTCAAGGGTATGGACGCTGTCGAGGAAGAACATTTCAATACTTCTGATGAAGAGGATAACGCTCCGACACCCAAGAATAGTCTTATCGAGAGTGCCAACGGCTGTTGAGCGCCTGTGCCTATGCCTCTGGCTGACTACGCAGAGAACAATCCAATGGATACTGTTGATAAAAGCAAGACTGCGGAGACGGGAGAGACCACTGCACCGACCAAGTCAGTATTCAAGGGGAAAAGCTTTTAAAATAAAAATATAAATCAACAATCCTTAAACATTATTGAAAAGAAAGAAAAAAAGAGCTAGGATAGCAAGGTTGTGTAGAGATGCAGGGTAAGGTAGACTAGGGTTAAAAATGATAAGAATATGAAAGAAAAATAGGAAATAGAGAAACGAGGGAAATGCAACATGTTACCGGGCAAAAAACAAAAAATCCAACTTAAGATATCAGTTGGTATAGGAATGGCGGGGAATACAAAAATTATTAGCAGGATAGTGGTGAAGAGGAAAAGGGAGGGGGGGAGGGTTGTGGGGTTGACGTTTTGATATAGAACAGGTGTCGGAGTCGGAATATAGAGGTTCTGTTGCAACCAGCTCTGGGGGATCGGTTGAACCAAGTGTAATAGGTATAGCAGTACTTGTGCCTGGCATACGATTGGTTAAGAGTAGACTTGAAGTAAGAGGAACTTGCTGAGAAGAGCTGTCCCACATGTGTTTCACAGATTAGAATTTTGTTACATACATTTTTTGAGAAATATTAACCGTAACGATAACACCTCTAACCAATCCCTCTTGGTCCACTACAGGTGTTCTTATTAAGAGATATAATCAGATCAGATGGTGATTAGTGTATGATATTTAAATTGAAATATGCCTACTGGTATTAAGATTGTGACTGTTGTTTGATAAAATCTTTTCTGATTTGTGGGTTTTCCTGCTTGTACTCTCTGCCTATATATGAGTTTACCACTCCACCAGTTAAAAGCTATAACCAAAATTCTCCTTTGGCATTCTGCATCTCAAGTGCTGTCTTGCTATTCCATGTGTATTTTAACTATTGACTCCAGCTGAGTGACTATCCTATAAACATTTTAATCAGAGTGGTGCTCTTTATTCTGACCTAGACTTCCAATAGTTCTCTAATTAGTTTTTGTTATTCACAGTCTAGTATGCAAGATCTTGACCAAGAGCTATAGGTTCCAAGTCAACATGAGACATAATTAAAGAGCTTTGTTATGCAGATTCCATATCGCAGTTATGAATTCCAGCTTAGCTATGAAATTAGTCTACAATCATGCTATTTGTTACTGCAGCTAGATATAAGAAGAGTGAAGAGGATTCTCAACAGGCTAGATCCTCAAGCTAATCATGCATATTGGGTGGAGAAATCTCTTGTTTATTATAAGTTTGATCATATCTATAATATCCTGAAAGATATTGAACTTGAAGTACACAACTAATATAATGTTAACTATGATAGAAGATGACTATTGGTATATAATAGTTTAAATTATAGTGTTATACAAGATAGCTCTAATGGATCCTACAAGAAGAGGCTTCAGATATACTGTGTATATTATTACAAGATAGATTGCATATTGTTTTTACCTAATAGCCTGACAGTATTCAGAGCAAGAGGGTTTCATCCCTTCTAGAACTTGAAGCTCTACAAGCAATATAAACTCCATAGTGGGTAGAATTGGCTCTTTGAAGCATATGTACACAACTGGCTAAGGGGTGGAGAAAGTTTTGAGGCTAATGAACTAGTAATAGAGAAGATCATCCTTTTGGCATTGAAAATCTGCATTCTGGAATCCAAACCAGCAATCTTAAATGATATTTTAATGTCAAATTACTTAGTCAAGAAGACCTGAGATTTTAATAGTGAAGAAAGGCTTGGGTTGTATTTATTAGTATTGGAAAAGATATTCCTCTAATATATTCTCTCTTGAATATCTTATATTTAGTGATCAAGTCATCTTGATTAACTTTTAACTTATACTGACTCAAAAGAATGAAATTACTAGTAATACCTGTAGGATACAGCAGCTTTTCCAATCAATACTGGCTGTAATTAAAAATCTTTATATAGTTCTTGTTGACTCTGCCGAAATGAAAGAGAGTACTTGAAGAAGCAAAAACTTTCAAACTCAGCTAGTATTGATCCACCTTGAATTCATTTGGCAATCCAACAGTTCTGACTCATATTCAAATATAGAGCAATCTTATCCATAGTCACCCATAGGTGATACAAGATTATTAAGAAAAACAAAGACAGTGGAAATAAGGAAGACTAGTAAGCAGATAAGAACAAAGAGTAAGACTCTAATAGTAAGAAAGAAGATAAAGACTGTAATAGGAGGAAAGAAGATAAAGACTCTGATAGTAAGAAAGAAGATAAAGACTTTGATAGATGGTAAGAGGAGATAGTTCATGTACTTGGTAGTATGAAAGAGGAAGAAAGGCTAAAGGTCCAATATGGTTATGAATTAAGAGTCTAATAAGAAGCAGGTCCAAAGATCTAGTATAGAGAAGGGCCAAGTATCTTATTTGAGGGATAATTAAAGGTCTAGTATAGAAGAAAATCAAGTATCTATTATGCAAGAGAGCCAAGTGTCCTGTTTGTAAAAGTGGCAAGTGTCTAGATGGTGAAGAATCAAGAATTCAAAAGGATGGAGAACCAAGTGTTGGATACTAGTAGGAGAAGGGATTAAGTGTATGATACTAGTAGTAGAGAAAACTAAATGTCTGGAAGAGAGAATAGTCAAAGAACTTATATTGAGCAAGTGATATAAAACTCTAATAGAGAGAAATTAAATTATGATGAAAACTTGGAATAGAGAAAAGAGAGTAAGAGTGAAGACTCTAATCACAATTCTAATACTCGCCATCTGATAAGGTTTAGGAAAAGATTGTAATGGCATCTACTACAATTAGTACTATTGATTGCCATGACATTGAATATTGTCTAATCAGGGTGCAATAGTAATACATATTCCTTGCCTTGTACCTTTCTTATTATTATAGTTTTCTATTGGATAATACCTTTCTTTGCTCACTCATCTGCTCCCTTCATACCTTGTGTCTAGTTAGAATAGTACTCTATGCTTTCTACTATGTGCTACTAGTTTATAGTGCAAGAACAGATAAGTGTAAACCAGATTTAAGGGTCTTTTCAAACCAGGATAGAGAACACAAAACTAGTTCAAATGAAATAAACCAACTGTAGAAATGTAGAGAATAAGAATCAGAATAAAAGTAGAGTATTTTTATTTCCAGGTAAGACATAGAGAGATAGGTATCCTTATTTGAAAAAGGGAGAATTAGGTGGAAATTCCAGGTCTTGGCAGAATAATGCAACATATAAAAGTATGACTAAGCATAAATTTGTGGCTGGTAGTGCTGCACAAATGGCAAAATACATACCCAGCGAATGATGTGAGCTTATCATGAAGGCATAGCCTATGGTACAGCTGATTTTAAAGAGAAGGTAACTAAAACTTATAGAAGTCATCGACGAGTCTCAAACTCACAAAATGTCATCCTAAATTAATATTTATAATACCTCTTATTACATAATAATTTCATAGTCATCATATTCTATCACTCACAGGCTTGGCAAATTTGTAGCACAGCCACTGTTGCATTAGTCTGTGCCACTGGGTTTACACTCTTGCATTCTTGAACCATAGTACATTAACAGCGATTTCTTGCTTGTTTGATTCCCTTACTTGTTTTATTAGTTATATACTATTGCATCTAAGTATTTATTTTAGAACTTAGTTCTTTCGTTACTTCATATAGTGTATCTTACAGTTTTGATATTAGATAAGAGATTTGGTAAAGCTTTATTTGTATTTAAAGCGTTTGAGATTCTCTAAGGATTTGAACTCGTAAGCTTCATAGGAACACTATTTTTAAAATATACTACAAGTTCAACAGTCACTCTATTTGTCTCTTATCTTTATTATATCTCTTCCAGAAATCTCATCAATACTTCACCTTCTGTCTTTTCTGTGTCAGTATCACTGAATTTCCCTTTGAGAATCTCATAATACTTAAAAGTAGATTATAAAGATAAAGGCCAACTCACCAGAGTAGCTTTATCTTAGTTAGAGTTATACTCTTCTTGTCTATTTTCGTCTTAACTTTGAATTCAATCTTTTTTTTCACTTTTTTCAACAACTAACTCATTTTATTTTTATTTTTATTTTCTTTACTTATATCAATATTATTTGTTTCTTTGGCGTAGCTGCCTTGAATTACATTGAGAAGGTTTATTCTTATTTGCTTCCTGTTTTGGATTTCTCATTCTTTTTATTTATATTATTTCACTTTTCTCTGTTTATATAGTTGCTTTAGGCTCCGTTCAGCATGTCACAATAAAAAAATATGCTATATTTCTGAAAACAGCATATTTCCTGATTCTAAAGCAATTACAATCTCAAAGAGATTATTTATTTCACAAAGAGATGGCTAACACCTCTCTGTATATTCTGAGCAAATATGGAGTCAAGTGGAGGTCTGGCCATTGCAGAGTGGGAGAAATAGTAATGTTGCGAAATATAAGATGTCTTGTCCTACTATATTTTGCCACATCACCATTTCTACTACTCTACAATGGCCATGCCTCCACTTGACTCTATATTTACTCAGAATATACAGAGTGGTGTTAGCTAACACTCTATAATCTAAATATTCTCTTTCAGGTTGTCATTGATTTAGAATCAGGCAATATACTGTTTTCAAAAATATAGCATATTGTTTTATTGTGATATGCCGAATGGAGCCTTATTTTTATTTTTATTTTTCTTTACTCCTTAATAATATTTGTCACTTTGTTTCAGTAGCCTTTAATTTTCTACATAGATTACCTTTTCCCTTTTCTTTTTTCCCTAAATTGCTTATTTTTCATTTGATTTTAATATTATCAATAGCATTTAAGTATCATGAGATTCCCAGAAGAAGATGCAACAATCCTGAAGGAAAAAGTAGTGTTCGTTATGGGGCGGGGCGGGGCGGGTTTTCTCTCAGTCGCCCCGCTCTCACTCCAGCCCAGGGGCAAAATCTCGTCTCTTCTTCCTGCCCTGTCTTATACAGGCCACAGTTGGGGTATAGGGTAGGGTGGAGATCTCTTTTTCCCTGTTGATTGCCTAGGCAGCACCGTCCTACAACCCCCTGCCCTTGGCCCTGGGCTGGCCCCAGTTTCCTCCATCAGTGATCTTTTTTGTGACAAAAATATTTGCTTGAAATCCCCAATTATATTGCATATTTAGTATCCTGATTCAACTATTCTAATAGTACACATGATCATTGGGCAATTGATTCACTATCGAGGACTCTACATAGAGTACTGATGCTGGTGACATAATTTAGGCTATGGTTCTGAGCGTTTCATTCTGAGGGTATCATTCTGAGCGTCTCATTCTGAATGTATCATTCTGAGCGTATCATTCTGAGCGTATCATTTGGAGTGTATCATTCTGCACTTATGACTCTGAGCATATGGCCCGAAGTTTACCATTCTGTGTTCATAATTCTGAGCATCATACTGAGAGTATGGTTTCGTGCAGATTGTTTTGTGGGTATGATTTTGGGTGTATGATTTTGGGTGTATGATTTTGGGCGTATGATTTTGGGCATATGATTTTGGGCTTATCGTTTTAAGGGTGCGGTTTAAGGTTATCACTTTGAGCGTGGGACCTAAAGGAAATCATTTGAAGGATATCCTTTGAAGCATAAATGTCCAGTCCGACCATTTGGTTGATTAAGGAATTTGATTATTAGCTAGTATAAGTTCTTTGCCGGTGATTGAAGTGCACAACTGGGTGCTTTAAATGACATAGTAGACTTGTTTTTAATGCTAAATTAGGTAGGCTAGTGACTTGCCAGTGAGATCACCCTCGCAGAGCCGGTCTCCTCGTTAGGAGCTAACATTGTCCTGATTCTGGAAACCTCATTGTAAATGCTGTGACTAAATAGTAGTAAGTCTAAATATATTAGCAAGAGGAGGCAACTCATCTGAATACATCAAAAGAGTAAAACAGTCAATTGAGTTGGGCTATGAATACCGTGCAGTGGAATAGTTCTATCCTAACACTACATCTGTCTGATATTACATTCTGAATAGACTCAGAGTATCAAATTCTCAGTATTTCATATCTCAGACACAACAAATACTCAAAAAACAAGGTACTCGTTCTGCTGATAGAATTTGTTAGCAAATATATAAATACATGATATACTAAAGTGACTAGACAAAAGTCTTGGTGAAATGCTTAGTAAGCAACCCAAATAAGTATCTTGCGACCGTGTATTGTTGTCAATTTACCTAAACCACCAAACTACCGCGACACGATGCCTCCCAAACCAGTCAAAAGAACAAAAACCAATTGGCGTGAGATGACTAATGTGGAAACAGGAATGATAATTGCCTTTTTCTGGGTTTTTCAGAAAATTGCAATAGTGGTAAGATTAGTTGGCCAGCCCTGGTCAACAGTGCGGAATTTATTAGCTCGAGCCCTGGAAAGGGGTGGCACTATTGATAATTTGCCTCATTCGGTCGTCCTAGCAAGCTCAGCAAGCGAGATCGTCGCACAATTTTGCGCGAGGCTCTTCGACCCTGCGATTGGACTCGGCAGGAGTTGTGCGATAAGTGTGCCCTCTATGTTTCAATATGCACTATCAATAGAGTGCTGCATGAGGCCGGGGTACGCAAGTGGTTGGCAATCAAAAGAGCAAAACTCACAAAGAGCATCGAAAACAGCGATTAGCATGGGCGATGGCACGGCGAGATTGGACAATTGACGACTTCGAAGGTGTTATATGGAGTGATGAGTGCTCAGTTGAGCAAGTCTGTAATCCTCTCCAAAGGTTGATCTTGAGGCGTCCAGATGAGAAGTGGGTTCCAGATTGTGTGCTTCCAGTCACAAAGGGAAAGGGAGCTACCTTAATGGTATGGGGTTGTTTCTGGGGTCGAAATCAGGGCACTTTTGTGCCACTTATCGTCGGTTCTATAGATGGTTGGGTCCATTTACAGCTATTGGAAACCTGTTTGATACCTGTTCTGAAAAGCGTCCACGATACCATTGGTGATTCAGTATTTCAGCAAGACAATGCGAAGATCCACACCGCAACTGTTATTCAAGAATGGTGCGATGTGAATAACATTCCGCTCGAGGAACACCCTCCCTGTTCTCCCGATTTGAATTCAATTGAGCATGAGTGGCTTGAACTGAAACGGCGGCTTCATAAACAGTATCCTGATATCGCACACACACCCGGTGGTCCTAAGAAGATTAAGCAAGGGCTTTGTGAGGTTCTTTCAAAGGTGTGGGACTCAATTCCACCGGAGTTTTTCGAGAAACTGTGGAAGGCTATGCCAGCCCGAGTCCAGGCCGTTATAGATGCTAAAGGGTGGTATATCTGTTATTAGCACTTTTTTGTATTGTGAGTATTTAACTTACTAGTGCGAAATTTTTTTCATAATGGTATTCCTGAGTGATCGTCAAGTTGCGACCATGGTGGTGCAGGTATGGCGCAATAAGCGAAATCACGTGATCATCAAGACTTTTGTCTAGTCACTCTACTATCAGAGTTCTAACTTGACAGATTCATGACAAGTTCTAACAAAACAGTATCTATAGCCATACCACTGCAGAGTAAAATGCTCAAATCACTCTGCTTGTAAGTAACTCAAACTTCCTGGCTTATATGAATACTTTCTCTTCAATTAAGTGATGCAAAAGTCTCCTTCTTGAAAGTCACCGAGAATCCCCATTGCAGCCCATCCACCCTTAAAATCATGAGAGTCAAAGTGTGGCTCCGTGAAAACATTAACCAAGCAGGGTCGGAGAGTGAAAATTTCCTAGGTATTAGTTTTGAAGAACTTGGCTTTATCATTCGGACAATGTTGAACTAGTTTCTCATAACTTTGTTGACGCTCTCGATCGACTGCACCAAGTAGTATTCGTTGTGCTCGGGTTAATACGCCTAGTGATTCAAATAGGCGACTTTGAACTAGCTTCTGATGAGCACCAATACCAGAAATATCATGACTTAACACACTTCCCTTACTATGATGTGCTTGTTCTATCCCAATCCCCCAGTGGTAAATGCCTGCTCGAGCTAATGGTAGCCAGTAGTGGTGAGGATTCAAAAGGAGCCACTTCTCATACTCCATATGTCTGGCAGCCTTAGGGAGTGCAGGCGGAACAATTTCAGCATACTCTTCGATGTTACAGCAAAGCGTATCTGTAATGTATTGACTGATTTTGTTTCTGTATATAAGTTTCAGCCCCGATCCAAAGAGGACAAAAATCTTTGCGAAGTTCTTGTCTAACGCAACATAGCAACTATGCTTTTGAACATCTATTTTCTCAAACTCTTCACCCATCTTCTGGGTACTCTTGCGAGTTGCCTGCCTTTGGGACAATGGAGGCTGAGGCTCCTTGTGGTCTACTGTGAGGAAGACTTCGATTACATTTCCTTTTTAAATAATTCAGCATTTGTTAACATTATTTCAAGCTTTCAAGTTGAGACTTTATTGGCAAACATACCTGTACTGCCGAAGGTGTGCTTGAACACAGCTTGACCATTTTCTCGAGCTTCCTTAGCTTTCTCCATTAATTTGTTGGAGAGCTTTAGCCGATTGGCGAAGAGTTTTTCCAGCTTTCGATCAGAGGAGGCGGAGGATCCTTGTTCTTCATGACGACAGTTGAAAGGAAGGTATTCAGGAGGTATATTATTGGCATACTTGGGAGCTTTAACCATGCGCTTTTCTGCTTCAGGATGGTAGGGTGGTGACTTCAGCGTTCCTCCTTTGGTTCCCATCACTGCAAGCTTGTTGCTGGAATAGAACGCCCTTTTGGTGTTGAAAATTCGAAATTCCAATCCGGCAGGATGAGAAGGAAGAGCGACTGCTCAACACGTTACCATCCAAGTGAAGAACTACATTCAAAAGCTTCTCTGGAGTACCTGATATTTGGAGGTTTGTTGGCTAACTGGAGCAGAGTCGAGCTGGACAGTTCAGATGGCCGAGGGCTCATGCAAAGGAGATGGTTGAGTGTGCATACTAGGAGATGGCAGAGCGCTCAAGTAAGGAGAAATAAAAACAAAAAGGCCTTGCTTGACTTCTTTCATTTTGTACTTCTATTACCCTACCTTTGGAAAAACATTTTCCTCATAGTCTGCCATTGCCAGGCACTTTTGCCAAACTGCCCTCCTGGTCCATTTGATTTGCCGTAGTCTAGGGAATTATATTGAGAATAAACCAAATGTGATCTCATTCATATTGTCCTTGTTGACGTTTGAATTTTCGAGCGTATGAGTTTTCTGTAATATGATTTTGGGCGTATAATTTTGGGCATATGATTTCAAATGAGCCTCGCCCAACTCCCCCTGCCGTAACACTCTTTGAGTTCATAACTATTTTACACCAAATTAACCTATTTGAAACGGGACTCTTTTTTTCTCTCCCACTGGTTTCAGTACTCTTTCTGGTTGGAAACCTAATGGTGACATTAGCATCTGCATGGTCCCTTCACCGAATTACTAGTTGTACAGGAACTCAATCAGCATTTCCCGCTTGGGCCTCATCCAGGGAAGAAACTTGTTCCTGATGGCCAGCTAAACATTTAATATGGCTAACATTTGGGTTATCTGGTTCATTGTTACTTTCAAGATCGCTCATTGCTTATGCGCAAATCTGAGGCTCCTCGTATCCAGATCCTTCCTCTTTCTCTGTCTCTACGGCAACATACTTGTTAACAGCACTATACTAAATTCGTTCGTCATTGCTTAATTCTTCGGAGCCTACCACTTGATCAAAATCTTGGCTGTAAGACCGTGGAGGGCGTGCATATCGAGATTCAACCAAGCCACGATCAGGGAGTATAGGCCTTGGCTCTCTTCCAAATGCTCGTCTGGCATCCTGATCAATGAAAGACCATGCTCTGTCCTTCTTGTGTGACTCATCATCATCGGAGATACAACTATTATCTGTTTTGGTACCTTCCTCCTTCCTATCAGCCCAACAATGGTAATCATCCAGTGCAGCTATTTCTTCGAGTATTTCTGCTATCTGTTCGCTATCATGACCAGCTAGCTCCCGTCGTGATTCTTGATGCTCATAGGATTTCACCAGCATTGATGCTCGAATTGTACTGCTTTTCAGTCGTGAGCGATGATAGGGAATTACGACTCTTGCCATGCTAAACACCCCCTCTACTCCAACACTACCTCCTTGGACTGCGAGAATATTCCTACCCATTTCAGCTAAATTGGGGAATCTCCCAGCATTTACCTTCCACCACTCCAGTATATTTGCCTCATAAAAATTCCCAGCTGGGCTATTCTCAGGTTTGGAATCTATCTCTTCGGTCGCCGGTTCAGGAGCATAAGCAAAAATTATGCTTTGCCCCTGGTGCGCCTGTTACCTCTGATGCACAGGGCGCTGCCAACGCAAATTGACATTCTGGATGGGCCATCCCACAATCATTTCGTCCCGATGCAGACTCTTCCCTTCCACCGACGCCAGACGCTAACCTCCCTCATCCGGACGCGCCAGACGCCCTCAGACGCCCTCTGCCTTGCACCCTACATCTTCCTTTTACCCTTTACATCTCCCCGATCCCGCTCACCCCCAGCCTTTCTCCATCCGGCTCCCCCCCCTTTTTGTTCTCTTTTGCTGTGGATTCGTCCGCAGTCCGCTCCCCTTTCTGACGCCACAGACGCCTGCTCCCAGGCACCCTACACCTCTTGAATACCTTTGGATTCCTGCTCACCCTCGGCCTTTCTCCATCCGGCTTCCCTCCCATTGTTTCTCTTCTTGTTGCAGATTGGTCCGCAGTCCGCTCACCTTCCCTACGCCGCAGACGCCCACTGCCTGGCACCCTACATCTTCCTGATGCCTTTGGATTCCAGCTCCCCCCGGCCTTTCTCTATCAGGCTCCCCTCCCATTGTTTCTCTTCTTGTTGCGGATTCGTCTGCAGTCCGCTCCCCTTCCCTACGCCTCAGACGCCCTCTGCCTGGTACCCTACATCTTCCTGATCGCGTTGGATTCCTGCTCACCCCCGGCCTTTCTCCATCCGGCTCCCCTCGCTTTTTTTCTCATGTTGTTGCCCATTCGTCCGCAGTCCGCTCCCCTTCCCTATGCCCCAGACGCCCTCTGCCTGGCACCCGATATCTTCCGGATTGCTTTGGATTCATGCTCACCCCCGGCCTTTCTCCATCCGGCTCCCCCCTTGTTTTCTCCTCTTGTTGAGAATTCGTCAGCAGTCTGCTCCCCTTCCCTATGGCATCCAGCTTCCTCCATCTTCCCTATACCCAATCCCGTGACAGCTACTTCCGATCTGGCCGACACATTCCGATCCCTTAGCCAGATCCGCCCGACGCCTTTAGTATATTTCACATTCCGCTTAGCGCCTTTGGTACTTTTCACCTTCCTCCTGACGCGTTCATCGGCGCCGCCAGATCATCTGCTTTCTGTAAAGTGGCTTCCACCTACCCCTTGATAATATAGCTCTTTGTCCGGATTCTCCCCATTGTATTACTGGCCACTAATACCGATCTCCGCTCCCGGAAGTGTATATCATGTCTTCCTAGGGTATCTCGAACTTTGTTTTTCAGTCATACTCCTCTGGCTTGGCCTGATTTATTCATATTCTTTCTCGGGTCACTATGCCCTCACCCTCTTCTAGTAATCCCGGACACATTCACGATTTGAATCCAGCGTTTCATTTTTTCTTTTATCACAATCAATAAAACATACCCTACTGGGCGGGCCAGCCCTGGGCCTACTAGTCCGGCTGACTGTGAATGCCGCGACTGGCCGATAGATTATGTATGAATTGGGAGTCCACCTCTGCTGTATCCAACCCAAATTCAAGCCTTAATGCCTCTGGATTGTCTGAATATCCCGCTGGCCTCTCTACAGGGTTGTTGTGCTCCTAGCAATTCTTTCCTCTAACGTCCGCCTGATACGTCCGATAATTGTAGTCTGGAATCCCCTACTCTTCTCCCAAGTGTCCAACTGACATTTAAAAAGCCTTGTTACATTTCCATCCTGTTTGGCCTACCGCGAGATTTGCACAGCGTACTCCGGATGCCGCCGGCTTACCTCGAAAATTAGCACATGTGAAGTTAACCTCTTCGGTAAAGACCCTAGGCTGCCAGCAGCACAGCACATGAGATAATATGGCCATAGTCAGAGACAGGAACGGGCCATTTATCTTCTTCAGAAACTCCGGATCTATTCTGCCTCTCCTTTTCTTACCACTATAAAACTGTGCGAATATCAGATCCGGGATCTGAGGTGCGAGGAACCGAAGTTGAAAATCCTGTTTACTCCTTCAGGTTCACTGTAGACAGAAATTATCTGGAAAAACGAAGCAGAAAAAGTTACCTTATAACCATTCGGGCTACAATTAAAGCGATCCTCCTTGAGAAAATATTGCACCAGTCGTGCACAGGCTGCCTGGTCCTCGGTGTCAAGTTTGTAGAGCGCTGACACCACCTTCTTTGCGCAATGCAGATACTGAGATCTGCTGGAACTGTGCTTATCCCGTATCTGTCCCACCACGGTCCACCGGATTCAGTATTCCGTCCTGCATACTACATAAGGGTAGAGTTTTTCTAGGGGACTTACCTGATTACTCGAGTGTGTGGTAGTGTCCGGAAAGTCGAGTAAATCCAATTTACGCCGGGCATCGCTCCAGCATCGATCAACATGGTCTGTCAGTCTGATTGGATCCGGGAATGGATCAACTAAAAGTACCCAATCCCACATTAGCTCCTTTGCCATGCTCTGAATTCTGAGCTCAATCTGAACAGCAATATTTCGTCGGCTTCCAGTCAACTGGGAACTCAGGAGCTGTTCATCTCGTACAGCCGCTTGGAAGGGGCCTGCCGGGTGTTGGGATAATATTTGATCCAGCGGGCGAGGGATCTCCAGACGAGCTGCTATCCAGAACCGTAAAACGAGTCCTGCTGATTCGGGGAGCAGGTGTTATCCGTCCAGGCAATCCAATCCGTATGTCCATAGGCGTGGCTGAGAGAGCCAGCGTAGAGGGTTGTGATTCAACAAACTCATACTCTGTCGTTATGGGTCTCTGTGCCACATAATCCCCTAGGTCATCCTCCTCGTCTGATCCAATTAAGTCCTCCATGCTCTCCTCACTCGAACCATTGTCGTCATATTCTCCATCCTGTGAATCCATACTGTCCTCCGCCGGGCCCTGCCATCTGGGCAGGTGATGACTCGCCTGTCCTACCTGAAGCTGCGTTGAAATTGGCTGCGGGCCCGATGCGGATGTTCTACACCTGGACAGCATACTGCTAGTCTTTGAGAGCGAGGAGGGCCGATGAGCTATAGGCTCCAGGGATATAGTTTTCCGGATACGTCCTTAGTGGACCCCCATCTGCCTCTCGGCTTGCCGCTGGGCTTGACGTGATATGTCGGCGGTGGGTCGTAGCTGCGGCATTGAGATATTAGTTGTAAGGATAGGTCGAATGAAATCTATAATTATTATAAGCAAATGTAGATTGTGTCAGGAAATGCAAACCAGCGGGCAATCAAGGTGGTTTGGGGAAGTTACATATTGTAGCTTATAGCAAAGGCTGGGTCGCATTCTTAAGGGCCCGGCATGTTCATAACCTGTCACTCGGTTTAAGACGTCTTATATACAGGTCTTTTGAGTATGAACCACATTACTCACCACTGCTGCTAAAGAGAAGCGGCAGAGCAGTCTTAGAGGTAACGCTTACAGGGCTAATTAAACCTTTCTCTTATCATATGGGGACTAAATCTAATTCAAGTAAATTTGCCAAGTGAAGTATACAGGATGGGGCAGGGATACGGGTCCGGGCCGGGAACACTAATCTAGAAGGGGATAGGCTGAAGGTAAGTGCACATTTGTTAGAAGCGCGGACATAGAGCGCAGACAAAAAGGGCAATTCCAGACCAAAGATGGCAAAGGAGCAAGGGAAGGGATGAAGCACGACAAGGAATAAAGCATGACAAGTGAGCGAAAAGCCACCAGAACCTTTGGCACCAGGGCAGACAAAAAATGGCCAGCAGGAGCAGGCAGAATGATGAAAGCAAGGAATGAGCACAAAAAAACAATCTAGAACACTGAAATACCCGAATCAAGATGCCATACCGTATGAAAACTCCCTCAACATGACCGCCCGCCGAAAGGAAAAGGAAAAGGAAAAAGGAACAGAAAAAAGAAAAAAGAAAAACAGCTAGCGTGTGCTCCGACACTTTGGGTCGGGTGCGGGCCGCCTGGATCGGGTCTGCTTTGCCGATTCGTGTTTGCCACTACGCTCATAAGAGTTAGACATATTGTCTCAGTGCGGACCAGGATTGCCGGCTAGATAAGATAGGTTGCCAAGGGGAACAGCTTCCCCACGAGAGTTTTTGGTTTGAATGTAGAAGAACTTGACTTGGATAACCGCACTTGAAACCTATCAGCGAATACATGATTCTGCCTGAGTCTCAGGCAAGGCAGCCTGACCTCCTGAAGCAACCATCAGGAGGTGCTAAGCGGAACGTCTTAAATCACCCACCATGTCCTCGGCTGTATATCGATGGGTGCTAGCAGACGGCGTGGGGCTGACAGTCTCCCCTCCTCAAGCATCCATCGGGAGCCGTTCAGCGGACCGCCCTAACTCTGTCACAATGTCTTCAGCGAAAATGTGGGAAGTACCCTCAGACGGCGGGGGGCTAACCGGCGAACTAGCATTATGAAGTGGTTCTTGCACTAATGCTAGAGCTCGATTACCGGCACCGGATTTTCTGTTTCGGCCTGTCGTGCTTTTATATTCCTGTGAACTATCTTTCTTAGTGGTTCGCGAGTGTCAGCTGGAGGCTCGGAGTCCTGATCGTCAGTCATAGCCGCCCGATTGCGCGTGGTTGAGGAATCGACCAGTGCCCCAACCGGTGCTTTTTTCCTATCAGCCTGGTACCTCACAAGCCCCGGTATTTGTCTGCCAGACCTCAGGACACGACCTTCAGGTAGTGGGACAGAATGAGGAATACCTTGAGCAACACGTGGAATCACCTCCGAGTCAGGCTCTTGATCTACAGACGGATTACAGACGAATATTTCAGTAAAATCCGGTGAAGAGTCCTCAGCTCCGTCTAACCAACCTCTGTTTTGCCCGCTATATACTACCCTCGCCTGAGTAGGGGTTGGTGTCCTTACACGGCGCAGCTCTTGCTTTGCTGCAGTGGTTGATTTCCCCAGATGGCGCGGCCCCTGCTTCGCGGTAGGGGTTGATATCGTCATAAGGTACGCCTCCCGCCTTGCTGCCGTGGCAGAGGATTCTGGCTGGGAATCATTGTCATCAGCACTGTCAGACTCCAGCGAAGCCTCCTGCTCAGATCTCGGCTCGTACGCCGCGGGGCCAATGACAGTGCTATCCCTAATATTCCGGTCCGTATAACCATATGCCAAAGGGGGCGGGGTACCAGGCTCTTGATCATTGGTGCGATGTCTTCGAAAAGGCATGTCCATTGTTTCAGATGGCGGACCTTGTCCCCACCACATGCTGATCTGCGCATCATCCTATAGGACCAGCATTTCGGATAGGGCAGGGGGTCCTCTGGGGAGTCCAGTAGCAAATGGCCGCCATATCCCGTGGGGCCAACCACGTGACGATAGCCGATCCCGGGGGCAAAACAGCTATCAAGGGCCCTATGCAAGCTCCTGAGAGTGGGTTCGGTCATCTCCACCCAGACCATGACCGGATGTGTCTTCCATGGGACATACTCCAGCCCGCGGGGGAGTGGGTTGTCTCTGCGATAAGTAGATGGCATGTCTATCCAGACGCGGATGCTACGTGGGCCGGCAAAACCTAGGATGTCATATTAGTAAATTACCATGTAGATTAATATGGACAATAAAGGACGGAACTTACGATCATTTGCGGCCACGGCAGGAGCAACGGGGACAGCCGGAGGAAGAGCGACACCCAAGCGACTCAACTTTTTTGAATGCTTTCTCGCTATATCCTTAAGCAGATAATCAAGACATTCAGGGAAACGCTGGCCGGCATTTCAGTTTTGCTGCCAGAGGGCAGCTCTCCCATTACTGGTCAGGGGTTCGACGGTTAGGGCATATGCTTGGATTGCCGCCCACTGGTCAGGGGTGGCTAGTTTCCAGCCCCGGATGCAATTCTGCTCCATCTTGCTCTTGATTGCGTCACGCCAAGTTTTGTCCACTGGACTTGTAGTACTGGGGTCTGGGAACTTGAAGCAGCAGATGTAACGGCCCCTCGGGGTGGTGCCGTATATCGATAGGATAACGATACAGTCTCTATACCAAAGTGCGGTAGCTAACGAGACTAAGTACCTGAGGCTTGGACTAAGTTGTTGTAACAAACTTCTTACTATATCGCAACTACTAAGTAGTTCCTAATAGTAGGCGTTTGGTAAACCTAAGTGAATACTAAGATTCTCGAAGCGAACTGAAGAAGTAACTGTTCAACCAAGTATATTGAAAACTCTGTCTGTCGAAGTCTGCCTTCTCTAAGTCCGGAGAATGGCAGGTCTTAAATACACTTGTCAGGCAATCCCGTGCCTTTGCTAACAATAATAATAAGGCTCCGAAAGTGGCAGCCTTGAAACTCCTTAGGTAGCAAACCTAACATATACTGAGTATCAAACGATACTCGAAACCAAATATAAAACATACTGAGTATCAAACGATACTCGAAACCAGACATAAAACATACTGAATATCAAACGATACTCGAAACCAAACATAAAACATACTGAGTATCAAACGATACTCGAAACCAAACATAAAACATACTGAGTATCAAACGATACTCGAAACTAAACATAAAACATAGTAACTCAGGTACCTGTACCGGTTACACCCCGAAAACAAAATAAAACCCTTATTTCAAAACATAATAAACCTCAAAACATCATTCCTCGCTATCATAATCAGTATCTAAATGGGGTTCCCAAAACCCTTTGTCAACCGAAGGTTCAATAACATGAGATTCAAAACCATCCCTAATGGGAGAAAAACAAACCGTAATATACCCAGAAAAAATCATAGGAAACTCATCTCCCGGCATGTTGTCAGTCCACCATGCCTGCACCATCTCCATCGAGTTCTCAAGTCCTTCGATAGGTTCCCAAGAGTTCTCGCTCGCTGGATATCCAATCCACTTGACCAAGAATTGGTCTCGTCCATGCCTTTGCCTATGATCTAATATCATTTCTACCTCCCATTCCTGCTCTTCGTTGATGAGGATAGGTGCTGGTTTAGCATTGGTCCTGCCCGGAAATCGTTGGTTATCGTTATGGTGGTAGGCTTTGATCACTGAACAGTGGAATACTCCCTTCTGCCGGCGGTACATTCTCGAATCCATACTGACCGTATAGTTTTGTGTATGTTCATCGAATTCCAATACCGTAAAGGGTCCTCTCCATCGTGGTTGTAGTTTCCTTGACCTTCCAGATTCCGTCGCAAATTGGTCTCCAAACACCATGACCATTCCTCCTACCTCCACTGGCTTATGCTCTTTTCTCCTCTTAGCTGCTACCCTGGCGGATCTCGCCCTTGCCAACCTCAATGCCTGGTAGGCCGCATTTCTGATCTCCTGGTGTCTATTGTAGTAGTCGTCAGAGGCAGGAACTGCAGAAGGGTAGGTTCGGTAGGTATCAAGTAAAGGATAGTCTCGTCCATATACCGCTTTATATGGTGACATGTTAATAGTATCTGAGTGTCCAGCGTTAGAATATGCTGTTACCTCAGGGAGGGAGGAGAGCCAGTTGGTTTGGCGGTTGTTGATAATGTTTCTCAGAGCAGTTTTAAGTTCCCTGATTTTCCGTTCAGCTTGCCCATTGGTTTGGTGGTGGCCGGGCGCAGCCATGATGTGTTCCACCCCCATGGTCTTGAGGGTCTGCTTCCCGAACTTGGAAGTAAATCGTGGGTCAGCATCACTGACATTCGAGGTAGGTACTCCATGTGGCGTAAAAATATAGTGCCAGAGTAGTTCCATGGTGGTTACTGCAGTAGCGTTAACCGAGGTTGGGATTAGCCAGCTATATCCCACTGCTCTATCCACTACCACTAGTATCGAGTCCTTTTCTTTTAGCCTAGTAAAAGGTCCTATGAAATCAATAGCATAACTCGAGAATATCTCGGAAGGGAAGGGGAGGGTAAGTGCTTCGCCTTCCGGCAGGGTATTGTGTTCCTTATTTGCCTGGCAAAGCTCGCATTGCCTAACAAAATCCCTAAAATCCTTCCTCATTTCCGGCCAGTAGATATACTCGGTAGCATATCGTAGATTGCGGTCTGCACTGTGGTGCCCTTTGTTGTGTATCTCACTTATCATTAGTTCCCTAAGCGTTTCTCCATTGACCCCATGTCCTCTTGGTATGTAGAGGCAGTCGTCTCCTCCTCGAGTGGTGGCATAAAGTAGCCCATTACGGATACGATAGTGTTGCATCTTTCCTCCTCGGGATGTGTTGTTGGAGTCCTGGGCCAATTGGTAGATTGGGTCGTTTCTATATCCTTTGATCATCTGTTCCCGCCAGATGGATTCCATATCGTTCACAGCCTGTGTGATATCCCTCTCGTCGACCACCCTCTGCCATCTCGAGATCTCGTCCTCTTCCTCCTCAGGTATATCATTGTATACCTCATAGAGGTTTCGCTTGTGGTGGGGTAGCCTAGGCAGCTCAACGACAGCAACAATGTTATAGCTTGCTAATGGCCCTCCATAGAGGGGCTTGGTAGTTGGTGATCTTCGGGCCTGATGCTCTGGGCAGTCAGGGCTTTCGCATGGGATACCGGTTGTTGTGCAACCAAGGGCTTCGCGTAATCGTTTCTGAATCTTCGATAGGTCCAGCCTGGGTCGAGTTCAGATGATTTCTTCTGGTTCTGTATCCATGTCCTCATCCTTATCGATGGGGGGAGCAGTAGCTGGTGGGCTGCTGCCTGGGAAACCGCTGTAGGTTTTGGTAGGTGGCTTCAATTCTTCGTGGTCAGAGCATGCTGGTATATCGCAGAATGACCAGTGTATGGCTGAATGATTTATTTCTTCCTGGCTCCTGTTGCTGCCGATACTCCTATAATCATCCCAATCATTAATAGGAGGGTATTCCCGGTAGTCTTTGAAATCACATTCACTGCCACAACTATCGTGGTCATGAATGTACTGAACTGGTAGGCTTTCATATCGAGACATGTTGCTCGATAGGTATTCTGTATAAAGGGCAATAGGTTGGTTATCGGAGGGTAGTAGAGGGTTTGATTCTGGTTCTTCTTGAGTAGGATCTTTAGCGTAGTGAGGATATTCGTTATCATTCACATAGAGGCGTGATAAAGCGTCAGCTAAATAGTTCCATTTTCCTGGCCGGTATACTATTTCGGTATCGTATTGGCTTATGAACCCTCTCCAACGGAGCTGTTTCGTGGTTGGTGTTTTGCTCGTCTTCAGGTCCATTAGGCGTTGATAATCTGTAACAATCGTAAACCGGTTTCCTGCCAGGAGGTGGTGGAGTGCTGTTAGAGCATCCACAATTGCTAATGCTTCCTTATCTGTGGTCCCATAATTCATCTGGGCGTTGGAGAATTTCCTACTATCTAATGCTGCCGGTCTTGCAGTATCAGCTGTTTCTCCCTGTCCTACCCATGCTCCTACTCCAGTGTCTGATGCATCGGTTATCAGCCATATTGGTAATGCTGATTCATAGTGTAGTGGTTTCATAACCTCGTTTTGTGCAACCATTCGCTTAACATTTTCCATGGCTTGGTCATGTGTTGCAGTCCACACAAATTCTTCTGTTCCGGTAAGCGCCGTAAGGGGTGCAGTTATTGTTGCTATGTGGGGCAGGAATTGGCTGATATAGTTAACAGTACCGAGAAATTCCTGCAGTTGCTTTTTATTCTGAGGTGTAGTCCATTCTTCAATTTTCGTTATCTTCTCAGGTGATGGCTTTAGACCTTCTTCGTCAATTATGTGTCCTAGCACATTCATGTTGGTGCAGAAAAATTCCGATTTCTTCCTGCTTGCATAGAAATTTGCATCCCTGAGCTTATCGCAGACCTTGGATATGTGTATCAGGTGGTCTTCCTCTGTATCGGAGAATATGAGTATATCGTCGATATATACCCATACAAACTTTCCCAAGTAGTCGGCGAATAGGTCTGACATTATACGCATGAATGTTCCTGGAGCATTCATATCTCCTTGCAGCATAACCTTGCTGACGAAACATCCAAAAGGTGACTTGAAACCGTTCTTATCCACGTCCTTTGGTTCCACTCTTGTCTGGAAATATGCATCACTAAGGTCTATCTTGCTTCGATATCTAGCTCTTGCTAGCGAATTCAGGATCATCCTCTGATTTGGAATCGTTTCATCGTCCTTGATGGTTATATCATTCCTTGCAGTGAGGTCAACCAGTGGCCTCATGCGTATCTTATCTTTCTTTTCTTGGGTGAACATAGGGGCTGCTCCATGAACTGCCTTTCATTCGATAATCCCGCTTTCTATCTTCTCTTCTATCCACTTTCCGAGGTCTGTTACCCATCGTTCTGGGATAGCGTAGGTTGGTAAGCTTCTTTGTTCTGCTCCTGGCTTGAGTCTTATCTCATGGTTTATCTTTCTAAGTGGTAGTAGCCCTTCAGGTATAACTTCCGGGAATACCTCTGGGTGTTGTTCCATAATAGTTTCGGTACTGACTACGGCCGCTCTTATGTTTCCGCTAGTAAGTGTGCAGTTAATCCTAACTCTCTGTTTGGGAAACACTATTGCTAATTTGCCACATTCGAATGTAGCTTGGTGTTGTTTGAGGAACGGCATTCCTATGAGGGCGTCGTACTTTGCTAAGTTTCCAAAGATCATTTTGTTGCCTTTGGTATTGAGTTTTCCAACCGAAAGGTCGACGATACATTCCCTATGGCTTTCTGATCGAGATCCCTTCATGGCCATATGTATCTTCGTAGGTTTTTCCATGTCTGTACAAAGGATACCATGTACATTGACAAAGTTTGCGCTTATTAGGTTTGCTCCAATCGTTCCTGTATCAAACAGGACTCTAGCTTCCTTTCCATTGATAAATATGGCACCTTCTAGCGTGTGCTGTGCTTTGATTGTTGCTGGTCGAGTTGCTTTGGCTGATGCATAGCTTTCGATTTCAAGAGAGTTGATAGAGACTTCATCATATTCATCCTCTTGTTCCGCTAAGTTGGAAGATGCTTCCTTCTTGATCTTCGTCTTTCCTTTGTCGTTCTTGCTTGGGCAATTCTTTGCTATATGCCCTTTTCCGCCACAGGTGAAACAGGCTCCTTTGTCTTTTCGGTCCTTATTCTTGGGGGAATTAGTTTGTTTGTTGAACCCTTTCTTTGGTTTTCGATCCTGTTTCTGTTCTTTATAGCTGTGGTCTTTCTTCTCATGCTTGTCTTTTCCATAAACTCCAGTGCTTCGGTTGATGACATCTAGCCTTTCTGCAGTGGCGATATTTTCGTGTATTGACTCATCACCTTCATATCGAGATTCTACATCTTGTCGTAGCTTGGAGTGCATACAAGTGAATAGTTGTTGGATAAATGCATAGTCGCTAATGTTGTTAGGAGGTAATCGTGATCTGTGCATGAGTAGATCTGTGGCAACACTTGCGATTTCGTGTACTTTGCCATTCTTTACTTGTCGGATATCATGGAACTCTCGATAGGTGTTGTCTTTCTGTTTTGATGATTGAAATCGTTCTCCCAGGTAGGTGATCAAAAGATCTCTGGTGATATCTTCGCCATATAGTTCTGCAGCCTGGAATGCTGCTTCTTGTGCTCGCCCTTCTGTCTATAGGATCCAGTAGTTTCCTGATCCCTCAACACTCTGTCGTACCCCATGAAGACGTAGGTAGAGTTGAACTGAGTTGTACCATCTATCGAATGCTTCTGGCTTGAGGTCATCCCCTTCGCCTGTGAACTTCTTTGGTGTTGGTACCTTGATGCTTAGCTTCGCTGTTGTTGCTGGGCTAGGCGTGAGACTTGCTGGCCTATTACTAGGGCCTGCACCTTCTGACATCTTGTCTGAATCGCTACTGCTGTCTGAATCGTCAGGGTCGTTCCCTGGTGCAGCTTGTGTTGGAGTAGCCTTTGTAGGTGATTCCGGGAACCTGCCTGGGGTTGGTGTTCTTGCCTTTTCGAGTTCCTTTGATGATTCCGCTAGGACTTGCTGAGCTTCGTCCCTGGACAGCTGCCTGGCAGCTTCGTCAATCGTGAACTGTTCTTGTGAGGCTTTGATGAATCGTCGTTGGCTATCTCTGGCCGGTCTCTTTCCTGCTCGCTTAGAGGCCTTGCCCCTACTTGGATCTTGAGACTGCGAAATCTTTATAACTTGTTGAAGTCAAAAAAATGTAACGGCCCCTTGGGGTGGTGCCCTATATCGATAGGGTAACGATACAGTCTCTATACCAAAGTGCGGTAGCTAACGAGACTAAGTACCGGATGCTTGGACTAAGTTGTTGTAACAAACTTCTTACTATATCGCAACTACTCAGTAGTTCCTAATAGTAGGCGTTTGGTAAACCTAAGTGAATACTAAGATTCTCGAAGGGAACTGAAGAAGTAACTGTTCAACCAAGTATATTGAAAACTCTGTCTGTCGAAGTCTGCCTTCTCTAAGTCCGGAGAATAGCAGGTCTTAAATACACTTGTCAGGCAATCCCGTGCCTTTGCTAACAATAATAATAAGGCTCCGAAAGTGGCAGCCTTGAAACTCCTTAGGTATCAAACCTAAAACATACTGAGTATCAAACGATACTCGAAACCAAATATAAAACATGATGAGTATCAAACGATACTCGAAACCAAACATAAAACATACTGAGTATCAAACGATACTCGAAACCAAACATAAAACATATTGAGTATCAAACGATACTCGAAACCAAACATAAAACATACTCAGTATCAAACGATACTCGAAACCAAACATAAAACATAGTAACTCAGGTACCTGTACCTGTTACAGCAGATGTGTTTGCAACAGGCAATGTCCCAGTCGCCTTGATCGCCCTGCGTTCTAGGGAGAGTAAGTCCACTCTTTGATGCAGGAATGATGGGAGAGAGGGTTTATTGCAGCCATGAGCGGGTGGAGTATTTCTGCAGTGGCGAGTTTTAGAACAAAATTCTGCGTGACAAAGATCAAAGGATAATGATAGACTCTAGATGCTACACACCTATGAGAAAGTGAAGGCGGGGATGGATAGATCACGGGTCAGATGAGTCTTTCGCGGACTCAATACAGGGGCTAGGATTATTCAGGTTAGTAATTTTGTCAAAATAGATAGAGAATGAATAGAGTATATACCACACGGATGAATACAGTTCTCGGTACACTCCAGTGAGAACTGGTGCTAGAGGGGGGCCAGCGGACAGTGGATGGGAAAAGCGGGTGAGAAGAGTTCAGGTCAGTTTGTGTTTGATGAGAGGTAATGGAGAGAGGGAAGGAAGGAAGGAGGAAAGGCATTGTTTATATAGGCTGCGGACGGCTTTCATCTGGTAAACACTTGTAGGCTGTACAAACAAGGAAGGGTTTAGTACGAACATGAGGTTGCTTCTTGAAGTTTATGTAAGCTTGAAATAGACTTTTGAGGTGCAGAAGAGCCGCAGGGGTCCGCCAAGGGGCCGGAAGACCTAACTTGAAAAGCTTAAACCACAACTACTTGATCCTCCCGACAACCACCGGGACTCTGCTGTGTTTTTTTTCAAGTTTGCAAGCCATCAGATATCAGCTTTCAAGACGATATTTATCCGCTCCCGCAGCCATTACACTACCGGATACTAGTACCTTGAAACAGAAACAGCAAAGAAATGGCAAAAACGAGGAGGATGGCCACAAAGTACTCCTATTGTGACCGGCTTTATCAGTGCTCTGCTGTCTATGAAAAACACGTTGGAACGATACATCATGATATTATGCTTTTCCACTGTGAGATCGCAAACTCTGGGCCAGGAACTTCATCCGCGCGGACATCTTTTATACAGGATGAAGGAGTCAACCAAAGCGTCACTAGTGACGCAGATCAATTTGCAGAGGGCGGGGGAAATTCTGACTATGAGTCTGACCCAGCAATTTTAGACTATGATTCAGGAAGCCAACAGGAGACAGGCAGTGATATAGAGAAAGATTCGGACTCGGAGGACGTTTTCCGACAGCCGGAGAAGTCGATACCATGTAGTCAGCAAACGATTGCTGGTGCTAGCAGACCAATTGGCGATGTTGCTGGACATGAGGAGCTTAACCAGGCCATGCTCGATGATCCATGGGTGCCATTGTGTTCCGAGCGCAACTTCAATTTCACTAGCAAGTTTGTACCGAGCAAGGTACCGAAGACGAGGATTAACGATTACTTTGGCCAAGGCTTGGGTGGTATGGAACGCAGATCATTTTGGTCCGCCTATACATTGGAAAAGCAACTTGAAACTCTGGACCAATGCAGAGAATATTTGTCATGGACCGAGGCAATGCTAGAGAGCGGGAAACATTTAACCACGTTGTACTACCGAAATATTGTATCCTGTGTCCGCTACCTCATCCGGCAGGTCGCTTGCTGAGGAGATATGATTTATGCGCCGATACGGGAATATAATTCAAGTAGTGATCGATTATACTCTGAGATGCACATAGCAGATTGGTGGTGGGAAACTTATGTATTATAAGTCCACGATCACTTACCTGTATAGTACTGAGATCTATTAATAAGAAGCACTCCCCGCAGGCTCGACTCTAGTCCCTGTTATCGGATTGTCTGACCAGACTCACCTCACAAACTTCTCGGGAGATAAGAAAGCCTGGCCGGTATATGGAACCATTGGCAATATCCCTTCCCGGACGCGAAATAGCCCAACCAAGATGCCAATCCGAGTACTTGCTTTGCTGCCTGTGCCACCAAAACTAAGTCATGAATCAGTCCGCTCCGACGAAATACAGCGGCAGATGAATGCTGATGCTCTGCACGCTGTCTTCGATCTCATTCTGGCCCCATTGCAGGAGATTGCCGAAGACGGCGCCGTGATGGACTGTGCAGATGGAAAAATGCGCCTATTTTTTCCAATCTTATCAGCCTGGATTGCCGACCATGTTGAGCATACCACATTGCACAGAATAACCAGTAATTCCTGCGCGCAGGGTGAAGCTCTGGTCCCAGAACTTGGTTAGGATCCACAAAACATATACAAGCCAAGGGACTATGCCGATTATGCGCGAAAGACAAGGGAGCACAAACAAACTCAAGCCACCCATATAGCGGACTATTTTGATCAAATTGGGGTGAAAATGGACAGCAATATATTCTCCGGACTCTACCGATTAAACCCAGCTAACCTTCAAAAACCCGACCTTTTACACAACATCTATCTCGGACTTTGTAAGCATATGATGAAATGGATAGAAGGATTCTCGAAAATGCATAAACGGCAGCAGGCATTCGATGATATCTGGAAAGAATTGCTGCCTTATTCCGGTTTCTGTGCACCAAAAAAGGCTTATTGAGAAGTCACACAGTGGTAAGGCAAGAAAATGCCAAACCTTGGCCGCTTTATTTTGGCTGTATTGGTGTCCGCATTGGGAAATCAGGATAGTTCTCAACAACTACATTTCAAGCGGGCATTACAGTACGTCTGCTCACTGATTGATTTCACTCTGATGACTCAGTATCAGAGTCAAACACCCGAGACGTTCCGTTACATGGAACTGTATCTCTGGACGTTTCACAAAACAAAGGACATATTTCTCGAGTTCCGTAAAACTAAGGCTGTATGCGCACAGGGTGAAAGTCAGGATTGGGAATTGAGGGAACAGATTGCCAATGAGAACAGAACTAGGGTCGGCACTGGATCCCCCGCCAAAAGGCGTCGGCCACTGGGCGAACCCGGGATTGAAATGGCCAATGAATTGGCAGAATTGATACAGCGGGAAAACCACTTCTATTTTATTAAGATGCATTATCTAAATCACTTTGTACAGCATTTGCGACGTTTTGGGTCTGTTCCAATGTATTCTACAGATATCGGCGAGCCGGCACATAAAGAGGAGATCAAGGAAGGGTACCGCAGGTCAAATAAAAATAAAGCGGCACGACAGATCTTGGCACAATACAGGCAGCAACACACTATTGGAATGAGATTATTAACAATGGACGTATTATGGACGGCGGACGATGCGGTTGGAACTGGCAATGTCAGGGTTTCTAGTCCAGGGATAGGTATAGTGAACTGCCTACCCCACCGGATTTCACGGCGAGTGGTGAAAGGGCGGACCCTGAATGTGGGCACAGTTTTCGAGCTTTGCCGTGAATTAGAGATTCCCTATGACGACTTGGCTGCGGAATTGGTTAACTACATCCGCTAGGCCGTGACTGATGAATGGCAGCTCCCTGTTGACCCCAGCGAACTGAAATTCTGTCCGGCTGAGCTATTCACGCAGCTCGAAATTCCTGTTCCAGACTTTCAAGAAACTAATATCTTCCAGGTTCATCGTGCGCGCTGTACAGGAAATAAGTCATTCCGAAACTCTTTCGCCAGAAATGATTGGGTATGGATACAGGCTGGCAGGCCGGATATGTATGGTGAACTTCGCGGACGGGCCGTGGAACGCTTGGTAGGGCTTTTTAAGATAAGAAATATGCGGACGGGAGTTGCAAGTCGGCTAGCTTTTGTTCAAGTGGTTGATACGGTGAACGGTGGCCGATTTTAGGGGTCAAGTTGGCATATACGAGTCTGTAAGTGGTGCAATGGTCGGGATATGAGGTTAATCGATATTGGAGTTGTGGTTGGGCAGGCACATGTGGTTCATTCTGGGGATGGGCAATGGCTACTAAATTACCGGATTTATCGGCGGACATTTAATGACATTGATTGAAACCTCCGATGTACATATTTAGTCAGAAGATAGAAATACAAACCAAAAATATTAAAAACAAAGAACTATAGATTCAGCGGACAAGCCTGCCGGGATCCGGATAGAGAGAACACTGTCGGAGAGACGCGCCGGAGGATGGGTTGGTAAACTAAAAATGGTGGGGATCAGCTCACGGATGCATTGGGACTGAAAAATAAAGGTCCCCGGCATGAAGAATATGAACACAGTGGGGGATCCTGGAGTCGGAATTGACAGTCCAGGAGCCCCCCTGTGTTCGGCTTCTTCATGCCGGGAACTTGGATGAACGTGAAGTATCGGGAGGGCAGCGGTTGAATCTAGTCGGCGCGCGATGGCAGTATCAGGGACAAAGCCTGGGGGGTGGGTGTGAAGAGGCCGCCGTGCGTGATTGAAAGAAGACGGCAGGTGGGAGAGGTATCTAGGTGGGGGGGGGTCTGGAGCACAGCGTATGGAGTGTTTGGAGAAAGGAAATTGGGGTTACAAGGTAGTGGGCGCGACTGGGTAATAAAACGAGAATCCGGATGCGCCAGGCGTCCGGGGCGAGTCTGATCCGCCAGACGTCAATTGCCTTTTGTCGGATATAGGCGGCGGAGGATGGGTTAGAAAATGAAAAATGGTGGGGATCAGCCCGAGATCAGGGGACACAGTCAGACGGAAAAATCAAGGTCCACGGCATGAAGAATACGAAGACAGTGGGGGATCCTGGAGTCGGAATTCAGAGCCCATGAGCCCCCCTGTGTTCGGCTTCTTCATACCGGGGACTTGGATGAACGTGAAGTGTTGGGAGGCCAGAGGGTGAATCTAGTCGGCGCCCGACGGCAGGATCAGGGAGAAAGAATGGGGGGGTGGGCATGCAGGGCAAGGGCCGCCGAGCGTGATGGGAAGAATAGGGCAGGGCGGAGAGGTATGTAGGTGGGGGGCATCTGGAGCACAGCCTATGGAGTGTTTGGAGAAAGGAAATTGGGGTTGCAAGGCAGTAGGCGCGATTGGGTAAGATAACAAGAATCCGGACATACCAGGCGTCTGGGGCGAGCCGGACGTACGTCATGCCTCCGGGCACAGATACAGTTCGCCAGACGTAAATTGTCTTTTGGCTGATATGCTAGAGGCTGGCTGGCGGAAAGAGGATGGGAAAAGCGGGTGAGAAGAGTTCAGGACAGTTTGTGTTTGATGAGAAGTAATGGAGAGAGCGAAGGAAGAAAGGAGGTTTTTTTTTTTTTTTTTTTCNNGTTTTTTTTTTTTTTTTTTTTCTTTTTTTTTTTTTATCATATATTCGTTGTTTTTAAGGTACAAGAAATAGCATGCATCATCAGATATGGCCAAAACAAAACCCACAAACACAAACAAAAACAAAAAAACAAAACCCAAAAACAAAACTAATCCCTCATGGCGACGAACCCAGTCGCAACTGATAACGGTAACAAAAACAAAGTATAACTACCAAAAAATTTCTTTGGCAAACAAAAACAACCCGCAATTTTCATAAAACCCACAAAAACTACGAAACTTAAGGTAAAATAGGAGCATTGCAAACCAACAGTGCCCTGGCGCGCGTGTCCGTAATGGCTTCAAGGAGGTTTGCGGAGGGAAGGAGTGCAGGCCGAGGACCTCTTCTAGGGGGTGCCGGTGGGGTGGCTGAGGGGACCAG
>QOVD01002285.1:2203-12891 GCA_003521225.1 Tuber microsphaerosporum
TATATCAGGTGCTTTGATTTTCAACTACAAGGCTCAAAGACTACATGAAGCGGTAGCTATGGTAAAGAAAAGCCCCAACCCCACCGAGAACACTGGAAAAAGCCATCGCCCCAAGTCCCTATGGTCCGAGACCAACTGCACGATCTCGCCCTCAAGAAATACAAAATACTCCTCAAAGACAAGCAGGAGACAACAGGAAAACCAGCAACCCGCAGAGCTCCCACCGACGCCAAACGATCCGCCAGCCAAAACAAAAGAAACCAAACTAATATCCCCGTAGCGAACATAGAGAAAACCAAAGGCTTTGATAGCCAAGGGGGTCCGCTGTAGCCAGGAACGTCCAGCCGAGCAGATCATTACATCCGACCGAAGGACCGAAACCGATAACCAAGGCGGTGCAATACGACTACGGACCGATACCGAGGGGTGCCCCAGTAAGCTGCAAAGGGCGGGAGGTGGATGGACGGTCGACCCGGTGAGAAGCCGACTGTGAAAAGGAGTGATAGCTGTAACAGATCCACTGGACGAAGACCGGAGGAGGATGAAAGGGGAGGTAGCCAACTCGCTAGAAACAGCCAACAAACAGGCTATAGCCGAGCGATTTCCGACAACGACGCGAAAGACGGGAACCGAGATGTTACTGACCGAAGCTTTCCCCATCAAGGGTCGAGCTCTCGAGACGAAAACGTACTCTCGCCAGAGTCCGGACACTATAACGCCGACCGTAAAGGTAGAAAGGAGGGTTGCCGACCGTGTGAAGTCGCTAAGCGAGGCTAAGCAACGACGGGAAGAGGATGGAGAATGAGACGGAGGACCACGAAAACGGCCCCTAGAAACACGCTTGCTCAGGGCGAGACCATGATAAGGGCCGAAAGGGGTGGGGAGGGAGCCGTCCAAGCCCTAAGAGGCCGATAGAGGAACGGGCTTTCGTGGATAGAGTTGACGATGATTTCTCCTGGTGTTTAGAATTCAAATGCCGGAGGTGAAGAGAAGATCGTTCGTGAAACTAACTACTATGTCCGTCCATAGCCCTTATATAGGCGTTCTACCCACAATCCTAACCCTGGTGACTCATAACGAGTCATGTGCGAAACCCATCAGATGACTTCTAACAAGTCAACTGCGCCACATACCTAACCCAATCATAATTTAAATAACAAGTCATGTGCGCAACTAGCGTCACATGCATAAAACCCATGACTCGTAATACGAGTCATGTGCCTAACTCATAAATCATAGGACCACAGTCATGAGTCATGTGAGAAATATCAACCAATAATATTATAACGATGACATCGCAAGTGCGAGTCCTGTGAAACAAATTACAAATCTATGACTCATAACCATGAGTCATCTGAAACCATATCCTCGCTTAGTCATGTTTGTGACATTAGCTCCCTCTTCCCCTAGCATCGGTCCCTCGATGCTTTAATACTCGCTATCCAACAACTGTTTTCCTATAGGCTTGATATGCCTCCTCAAACGTCTGTTCTTGCTTTCCTCATTTCTCCACACCGATATCATCATTGCCAACATGGTGCCTCCCACCTCAAGTGACCTTGTTTGCTCCGTTATTGTTTTTTGCTGGTTGCACATCGTTTCGTCTTGCAGTTGTATCATGTCTTCGTGGTGTGCGTTTCGTTGCAATAGGCCTTCGATTTGCCTTTGCAGGCTGTTGTCGTCTGGCGCAGTTCCTTCTCTTTTCCTTCTCTCTTCTTCTTCTTTCTCGCCTCTCTCCCTCTCAAGCCGGGTCCTTATGGCTTCACTCCTATTACTTGTTCCCCTGTCCTTCCTGCTCAGCGGCTCCTGAGCTCCCCTTGGTCTGGGATAGTATCCCGCGTCGATCTTGTCGTTTTTGTAGAACGTGCAATTATCCCTAAAGCATGTGTCCCAAGTGTAAATCTCTGGGAGTGACCTTTGCTTTGGTTTGGTCGGAGGAGTAGGAGCAGGAGGTGCTGTTGCCGATTCATACGGCGTTGCGTAGGGTGTTGTTCTGTTGACACTGTTTCTTCGGGGTTTCCTAGGGAACCAATTCCCTTTTTTCTCGCTTATGTGAATCAAACATTCGTCGTCATAGCAACCTGTCCATGATTGGCTGAGATGCTTGTTCCGTTCCATGTTCCGTTTTGCCTCGAGCTGGTCTGCATCCAGTTCCGATTCGGGTGGCCCAGAGTATGGTGGGCAAGTAGGCGGAAATGGGCTGAAGCTGCGATTGCCGTAATCGCCCCATCCTTCTTCGGCCTTGAACGGTGCTGCGGTTGGTTGCGGGGGCTCCACTTGTACCCATTCTTGGTTTTCCTGGGTAGTGGGAGTGGAATCGTTGAATTGCGAGCTTGGCATTGTTGAAGTTTTCTGCTGGTTGTTAGGTCTTGTCATGTTCTGGTGATTAACCCGTCCACTTGGCTCAGTATTGCAAGTGGTTTCGATATATTCAAGAATCAATGATTTCTTCAAGTTCCTATTCCTCTTCTCCGTCTACCTCAACCAGCGGAGGAGGAGTTTGTATCTGAGAGGGGAATTTGTTGTCTTCGTAGGGTTCAAGAAGTGAGATGTGGAATATGTCGTGTATCTTCATCGAGTGTGGCAGAGCCAGCTTATAAGCGCTGGTGCCAAGCTTTGCCACTATTTTGAATGGCCCGATTTTCTTGTAGTCCAGATTTTTCGATGGTCTCGTAGTCTTGATGTTTCGTGGCAGCAACCAGACTTTGTCTCCTAATTTGAGATTTGGATCAGGTTTTCAGCCTTGATCATGGTAATCTTTTTGTTGTAATTGTGCTGCCATCATCTTGCTTCGTAATGTGTCGTGTAATTCCCTCATTTCTTCTGTCAATATTTTCTTCATCTGCATCAGATGACCGATTGTCTCGTATTCGGAGTTGATTCCGTAATTTGCATAAAATGGTGTCGCCTTGATTGTCTCCTGATATCCATTGTTGTATTCAAATTCTGCCAGTGATAATGCTTCATACCAATCGTCTTGTTGGTAGTTGATGTATGCTCGGAGGTATTGTTCCAATATGGAATTGGTCAGTTCCGTCTGTTTGTCCATCTGCGGATGAAATGCGGTGCTGAGTCTTCGCTCGATTCTCATTTTCATTGTGGTGTCCTTCCACAAGTCTCATGTGATTAGTGTACCTTGATCTGTGATGATATCTCTTGGAATCCTGTGTAATCGAACAATTTCTCTCAGAAATAGGTTCGCAAACTGCCATGCGTATAGATCCTTTCGACATGATATAAAGTGACTCATTTTGGTCAGCCGATCAATGACTACCAATATGTTGTCATAATCGTTCGATATCGGCATTTCCGTGATGAAGTCCATTGCTATTGACTTCCCTCGCCGGTCTGGGGTCTCGTTTGTTTGTAGTAGTCCATATGGCGCATGTCATACCACTTTCGTCTTTTGACATGTGTTGTAGTTTTTGACGTATCGTTTGATCGTGTACCTCATATTTGGCCAATAGTATTTGCGGCATATGAGTTCGGTAGTTTTTGCCATTCCTTCGTGTCCTGCTTGTGGGATATCGTGGTGGTTGTAGATAAGGGCCGTCCTTAGCCCTTTATCATCCGGTATCCATATCTTCCCTTTATACCACAGGTATTCGTCCTTCCATTGGCATAGCCCAAGTGCTACCCCTTTCATGTCTTTTTCTCCTTCATTAAATGCTTTCTTGATTTGTTGTATGAATTCGTCCATCTTGCTTGCTTTTTGTATTTTTCCTTCGTCCATGTCCTGGAATTCCACTAGTTCCAATTCGTTGATCTTTTCCCAATATTGTTCCCTTCGAAGTAGTACTCGAGGTTTGTTGATAATTCTTGGATCTCCTGCCGTTGGTAGGTCTCCCGCTCTCCTGGTAAGTGCGTCCGCTTTTCCGTTTTCCTTTCCTGGTTGGTAGTATATCTTGAAGTCGAACTGACGTATTCGTACTTCCCATCTCTTCTGTCAGTCGCTCAACATTTTGGACGTCATAAAGGTGACCAAGTTCTTATAGTCCATCATAACTCGAACTTGGTGCCGACACCCTTTGACGTATTGTCTCCATTCTTCCAGGGCTTGTATAACAGCGAATAATTCCCTGTTGTAGATGTCGTAATTGATTTCGGCGTCTTTCATTGTTTTTGACCGGAATGCGACCGGTCTCCATCTCCCGTCTGGTACTTGTTGTAATAGTATCCCAGAGCAGACGTATTTCGATGCGTCTGTCTCAATAATTGTTGGTCTATCAGGTTCGTAATGGACCAGGACTGGTGCCGTTCTAAGTTTTCTCTTGAGTTTCTCAAAAGCCGCTTGTTCGGCCTTCCCCCATTCCCATTTGACTGATTTCTCAGTGAGCTGGTATAGGGGTTTGGATGTTCTGCTAAATCCTTCTATAAAACGTCGATAGAAGTTGCAGAATCCTAGGAAGCATTGAACTTCCTTGACTTTAGTTGGTACCGTCCATTCCCATATGGCGCTCGTTTTGACGGGATCTGTCTTGATGCCGTCTTTGTTGATAATAAATCCTAGGTATTCCACTTCCTTCTTGTGGAATTCGCATTTAGAAGATTTGACCTTCATTCCTGATTCGTATATATCTGCCAAGATATTGGCAACATCTTTTCGGTATTGTTCCAAAGTGTCTGAGTGTATAAGGACATCGTCCAAATACACTATACAGCAGATATCGATATATCTCCTGACCGTGTTGTTGATCTATCTTTGGAAAGCTGCTGGTGTATTGGTTAGCCCAAAGGGCATTAACAAATATTCGTATGTTCATAGTTTGCTTGAAAAGGTTGTTTTCCATTCGTCGCCTTCTTTGATCTGAATGTTGTGGTAGGCATCCTTGATGTCGAGCTTTGTGAAGTATTTGGCGGTGTTGAGCCAGTCCAATGCTTCGCTGATAAGTGCTAGTGGATACCGATCTTTTTTGGTGACTTCGTTCAATCCTCGGTAATCCACGCATAGTCATAGTTTTCCGTCCTTCTTTTTGACAAATAATATCGGTGACACTAAGTCAGTTCATACCTCCCTTATCTATCCTCGTTCTAGGTTCTGGTTGATATACCGTCGTACCTCGTCCAATTCGTCGGGACACAGCGGATAGATTTTCTTTGTATGGACTTTCTCTCCGTCCTTCAGGTTGATTTCCTGGTTGACTCCTGGTCGGTATGGTGGTAGTCCAGTTTTTTCTTCTTTTTCAAAGACGTCCATTAAGTAATGGTATTCTTTTGGAACTATTTCTTCAAGTTCCTTCTGCTCATTCTTCTTTTTGTTTCGAATGACAAGTTCCTTACTGATGTTGACTACTTCTAGTATCATCTCGTTCTCGATCCAGCTTTTTTTGATAATGCCGGTTGTTTCTCCTCTTCGGTAGAAGCGTCCGAATGCTTTGGCTGAAATTTCGCTTATTTTGATCCTTGATTTTAGTTCACTAGTTGTCTTAGTATCTTCCTTGTTTTCCAAACTGCCAAATCCGTTGTTGCTTCTTTCGGTTTCGTCCAGTTAGGCTACTTCGTATAGCTCTCTGTCATTGATCTTTTCGATAATCAATTGTGCAATTTGGTCTCCTTTCTTTACCGCGTACTTGGTATTTCCTTCGTTGACCATGACTACCTTCACCTCACCTGTGTAATCGCTGTCTATTACTCCCGCATTGGTGCTGAGTCTATGCTTGACTGTGAGAGTACTGCCTGGAGCAACTCATCCATAGGTATTGTGAGGTAGTCCGATGGCTGACCCAGTTCCAATTGTTACCTGCCCCTGGGCTGGTATGCTGACATCTTCGTTTGTGTACAGGTCACTTCCTGCTACCTTAACCAATCCCTTTATAGGCATTCTCGCTTCTTTGGTCAATCGTTTGACATTGACACGCTTGTCAATGCTGGCCAGGACTTCAGATAACTTAGTAATTAAGTTTTCTTCCAGGCCTTCCGCTTCCGGTACAGCATATGCAACAGGTGGACTGTTCAAACACCATGTTGTGCATTGTTCACTGTTGAAAGTAATCTTCTTATCGTTCCAATCGATAGTCTGATTATGCATTCGTAACCATGACATTCTCAAGATGACCTCATGGTTTTGCAAATTTGCCACTTGGAGAGTTGCTAATTCCCTATGGCCATTGATATCCATAGGCACTTTCACAACATGGGTAACTGGTCCCATGCTGCTTGGCTTCCCATCCGCTAGGTAAATTTCTCTCAGTTTCTGAGCTTGTGTTGTCGGGATCATGTGCTTCTTGCCTATCCCCTTGTCGATAAAGTCCTCTGTTGCTCCCGAGTTGATCCTGGCGTTGATTGTGACTGTTTCTTTCTTTCCCTGAATCTGACCTTCACTATAATATGATCATTTTCGTTTTCGAGTAATTCTGTTTATTTGAGTGCCGCTTAATAATTTGCCAAAATGATGGGTTTTTGTTCCGGTCTGTCCCTCAGACTATCTCTTACTGGGGACATTCCTCGTTTCACGACTGTTCGGTTTCCCTTTTGACTTCTATCTCCCTGATCTTGGGTTTGGTATGCCATGGTGTGGGTCGTTGAGGTTACCTATTTCTGGATTGACCAGTGTAGTCTCGTTCGTCTTTTTCGTTCCTGCAGTCTTTTGCTCGATGGTTTGGTTTTCTGCACTTGAGATACAATTGTTCTCTGAGTCTCCTTCTGAATTCGTTGTTGGATAGCCTCCAGTTAGGCTGCCTTTGTGTTGCATCCAAGTCCATTGGATCTCCTCTCTGTTTGTTATTGGTCGTTCTGAACTTGCCGTCCTGATTCCTTGGTACTTCGACCACGCGAGTTGATGCGTTTCGTTGTTGTCTGCTGTTGATAAAGTTGATGCAGCTTTCCTTCCTAATAGCCCAATTGGCTAGGTCTTCTATGTCGTCGGTCCCGTAGCTGCCTTGTCCCCAAGCCTCTTGTAGGGTGCGGTTGATTCCTTTCAGGAATAGTCGTTGCCTTGTCTGGTCATCATACTCGGCTTCGGTTGCTGTTAACCAGAATTCATTCCAGTGTTCGGTTGTGTTTTGTTTTCCTTGTGTCATGCTCTCAATCTTTGTTCTTGCCGAATATTGCGCGTCGACGTCGGCGAATTGTTTCCAAAGTGCGTCCTGGAATCGTCCCCAAGTATCACAGTTTTTGGTTTTCCTTCCCTCTGCATATGGAATGATCCATTTTGCCGCCACGTCCCTTAGTAGCGATTTTGCGTATACTACTTTTTCTCTGTCTATTGTAATGCCTGTCGCATCGTAGTACAGGTTGCATTGTACTATGAAGGCTTGTAATGACGTTCGGTCTCCTCTGAATTCCGGTTGTGGTTTGACTTTTACTCATGAGGTGCCTTCATTATATTGTGTCATTCGGCTAAGTTGCCTTAGTTGTTCTTGCCTGAATCCAGCTATCTGAACTGCCGGTGTGGTATTGTTTGGTCCTCCTGGTGGTGCCGGTGGCGCTGGTGCCGCCGGTGCTGACATTGTATTTCTTCTTGTAATAGCCTGTGAGGCTGTTCTTTCTGATCCTTCCGGAGATCCTAGTTCTGGTGAAACTGGGCTTCCGGCCCTTGATGCTCTAACAGATTGTTGTAGTACTTCTCCTAGTGTTTCGGTATCAAATATTGCGACTTCGAGGGGGTCTTCTTCTTGGTCCGACGTCTTGTCTGTTTGTTAGGTGCTGCGATAGGACACAATCAAACGTAATGATTCTTCCGTTCCGGCGATACTTGCAGCAGGTAACAACTCGTCGTCCTTGTACACTACTTGATAGTCGAACATACTTGCTCCTATCGTGTAGTCGAGAACTCACTAAGAGACACAGCTCTTACTTCGCCAGGTATCGTGAATTGCAAAGATAATTGAATTGATAGTATAAGGAAAGTACTTAGAAGGTTGCGTGAGGAACTAACTACTATGTCCTTTTTTTTTTTTTTTTTTTTTTAACTCATATATTCGTTGTTTTAAGGTACAAGAAATGACATGCATCGTCAGATATGGCCAAAACAAAACCCACAAACACAAACCAAAACTAAATAATCAAAACCAAAAACAAAAACTATTCCTCCAAGGTGCGGGAACGTCCACGCAATCGACAAAATCAACAAAAACAAGTAAAGACAACTAACACAAAATGAAAGTTAAACATGAACTGATACAAATGAAAATACCATTATCTTTTGTCGTTAGGGGACGGCGAGGGCATTGCAGATCATCAGCGCTCTTGCTCTAGTGTCCGAGATGCCTTCCTGGAGGTTGGCTGCGGGGAAGCGGTGGGTACAATGGCTATTCCCAGGGTGTGGAGGAGGGGTCAAGGTCGGCGGGGCCCGGGGGGTAGGAATGGGGTAGGGCGGCATCTCGGAGGGGAATCCCGTAGCTGTGGCGAGGATAAAGTTGGAGAGGCCTTTAAGCAAAGAGGGTGATCCCCAGAGAGGGGAGGACTGGTCCAGTGACTGTTCCCTTGGGAGGAAGAGGGACCTGGCTTTGCTTCTGTCAGGTCAGGACTCAAGGACATGTTGGAGAGACTCGATCTCAAGGTTGCAGCGTGGACATACGGCGGGTTGGTCTTGGTTAAACCAAGATGGGTGGCCTGCGAGGTAGCTTTTGCAGTTCCTCATTTGGTGCAACCTCCCAGCCGGGAACCAGGGGAGACCCATGAACGGGTGAGGGGACAGGGACGGGGAAAAGAGTAGTATGTCGGAGGTGGGAAGTCGCGGGCCCAGTCGTTCACGAGTCGTCGTCTGAGGAGCATTTTCATGTGTTTGTAAGCCTTGGCGATGAGAGTGGGGTCGGGAAGGATGAAAGGGTTTAGCCCGAGATCAGGTCTGATTGTCGGGAAGAATGGGGGGTGCTCAAGCAAGGCGTATGTAGTGTGGACAATGCTGTCCAACGGGAGGTGGCGACGGCATCTGGTGGGCGGCGTGGACCACAGAGTCATTGTACTCCTGAAGACCTTCTCCAAAATACTGGAAAGAATTGTTTGCTCCAGGCTGGGCAAGCTATCCCGCCCCCTGTCTCTCCTCCACCTCAACCAGTGAAGCTCCCTCCCTGAGATCTCCACCTTTGATGCAGCAGCCACCCTTGCGCATGAGGTCAAGGCCCTCCAAGCCGATCGAAGATATAAGGTGTCTTCCCTCTTCCTCAACATTAAAGGAGGCTTCGACAACTTTGATGTCTCCACACTCACAGCCCGTCTACAGTCTCTAGGCGTTCCTCGCTACCTCTACTACTGGGTAAGATCCTTCCTCACCGATCGCACCTGCCGTCCCCTCTTCCAAGACTCCCCCCGCATCTCCCTTCCCGTGTCAGTAGGGACCCCGCAAGGGTCCCCCCTGTCGCCCCTCCTTTTTGTCATTTACGTGTCCCCGCTAGATTTATCCATTCCCAGGGGTCTCATCCTGTCGTACGTCAATGATTTTGCCCTTACCGTCTACTCGGATTCCTATAAGGAAAATGTCTCCCTTCTCAAAGAGTACTATGGCCAGCTCAGAAGGAAAGGAGCGGCCCTTGGAGTCCCCTTCTCCATCCCTAAAATAGAACTCATCCATTAGCGCACCCTCCTTCAAAGTGAGCCCCTCTCCGCTGGTCCCATCCACCTTGACGGCCAAGTCTTCAAACCCGCCCCCTCCCTCCGATAGGTAGGCTACTGGTTCACTCCCTCCCTGTACACCTCCCCCGATTTCACTAAGAGACTCGCCCTCGCCCAGGGGGCCTTCTCCGCCATATGGTCGCTAAGCTCCCTCGGAAAGGGGATCCCCTCTTACCTCTGCCATAGACTAGCAATGGCAGTTATTAGACCTATATTACTCTACGGAGCTGACCTGTTCGTACCCAACACGACGATAACCCACAAAATGGAAGTTTTCTGGCGCTGTGTTCACAGATGGACCACATCATGCTTCTCCTCCACCCCCTCAAGGATACTCTTCCTTGAAGGCTTCCTCCCTCCCATCTCCTTCCTTGCCGCCCACCAAAGGCGCTTGGCTGGACTCAGGCTCTCCTGGCTTCCGCCTTCCGGCAACCCGGCCACCGCCAGGTTGCACCCCTCCCACCCAGGACTGGATGACCGGAGGTCTCCTGACTCCGCCAGGGGACACGCCACCAGACTTGAAGCCAACTGCCTGCCCCTCCTAAAGGATGCAGGGGTGTCGTAGGAGGGCTTACCGGGTTTGCTGAGGAAAACTCCATTGGCTTCGTTAAGGACTGGGGGGAGGTGACCATTAGCAAGGAGAGGTGATAGAAGGAGGGGAATCAGTTGTTCATGTTTGGAGTGGACTCTCTTCCACACTACATAGGGGATGGTGTCTGGGCCGGGGGCCGACGTGGGTGAAAAGGCTGAGAGGGCGGTGGCGACCTCTGCTTCAGTGATTGGGGTGGCATCCGGGTCACGGAGGGCGAAGGTCGGGGGCCGCAAGGGGTCCTTAGGGGGAAAGAAATGGGAGAGGAGGGCGTGGTTGATTTCTGACAGGGTTTCGGCATCTGGGAACGACGGGAATTTCTCAAGGGGGGTACCGGCAAGGGCTCTTCTGGCCTGCCATACTGAGTGGGCGTCCATGGTTGTGAGGAAAGAGTCCTAGCACTTGTTCTTGGCCACTTGAATGGCCTTGAAGTAAGCAGTTCTGGCAGTCTTGGCCACTCCGACGGGTGTGGGGTCGTTAGAGAGGTGCGCCTTTCTGGCTCGCCGGGCTGCGGAGTGATAGCTTCTTCTGAGGGAGGAGAGTAGAG
>QOVD01002288.1:0-13498 GCA_003521225.1 Tuber microsphaerosporum
GCCGGCCAGATTATTCAACACTAAGCACTGTGATAAGACCCGTAGGGGCGAGAGGGCTGCTAGTCATATATGTACTGAGCAGTTTATCAAAATGTCATATCTCATCTCATCAAAATGTCCGATCTGACCATCTGATATGCCGCGCCCACGTGTACCCAGCAGTATTTTCCATACCATCCTAGCACCAGAATGCCGAGAAGCTAAGCCAAAATGCGAAAATTTTACTTACTACCCTGTGTAATTAATCCTCTTCCACTTCTTTTCACACTCATCCTCTCTTCTACTATCCACACACCTTTTATTATTCACAACAACCACCTGTTCATGCACCGCCTATTGGCCTTCTTATACCACATTTAATCACCAGCTTTACCACGATGCCACGCTGTAGTGGCTGTAGAAGGGAGCTTGCTGTGACGGAATTTGACCCTTCTCGCACTGGGTTCTTACTACGCACCTGTAGGCACTATTTGGTGAGCCAATTTCTGCTTTTACTTTCTGCTGGGTCAGGTTCTGGAAAATATCAATTTGAAAATAGGAGAGAAGGAGAATCGCCAGAGTGGCAAGAGGGAGTAGAGGTGGTCATGGGAGAGGTAATGCGCTGGTAAGGGGAGGAGAAGATGGAGTGCTTGGTAGGGAGCGAGTTGGTAAGTGTTTTGTCTCTTCCACTGAGAAATATATCTGACAGCAGAAGAAGTGCCAGAGGATCCAGCAGCAAGGGGAGTAAATGTGGTGGTGCTGAGGGATAATAGTTCTGGTAAGTTAACCTTCTCTTCATATTGAGAGCATGATCTAATAGATGGAAAAGTGGCAGGTATTAGCAAGGCAAGGGGAGGAGAAAGAGTAGTGCTAAGGGGAATCCAAGAAGGTGTGATATAGTGATATTGTTGAAGTTGGTGAAGATCTGACTCTGGTAAAGATCTAGGAACTATAGCAGTATTGGGGGGGGAATGGGTAGCGCTGCTGGTGAACCCAGAAGGTAGGCAACCAGCAATCAATCAAGAGAAAAAAGCTAATAGGACTTATAGTACCTGCCACAGGAGAGGAGAGAAGAGGGTGTAGCCAGTGTCATAGACAGCTGGAAGTGGAGGAGTTTGATCGCACTGCAGGAGGGCAGTGGCTAAGAACATGCAGGATGTGTCTAGTAAGTGCAAATGTTGCAATAGATATGAGATGGAACAAGGCTAATGGATATAAATTTGATAGGCTGCAAGACAAATAGCACGAGCTAGAGTCATAGCAGCACCAGTTGAAGATATGAGGCTGGTTCCCCTAGCTCTGGCACAAGGGGGACAACGGGTACAGTCATGGGTGCCTTTATCCTTTGAGTGCCAGAGAGCTAGGTGGACAGGCCATGATCTGGGGAGGATGGACATAAGTTGCACTACCTGCCATGCCTTGTACTGGAGGGAGGAGTTGCCGGAGAGAAGGAGGAGAAATCCTGGAGAGGCAAGCTTCGAAGCCTGTTGCAAGCGTGGCAAGGTGGTGATAGAGCGAATGCGCCCACTGCCAGAGCCTCTGGATGCCCTGATGAGTGGGCTTAATCCACAGGGAAGATCATTCCGGGAGCATCTGAGGCAGTAGAATTCGCTCTTTGCCTTTACCAGCATGCTATACAACATGGACAATAGGACCAGTAAGATTGGAGGCACATTCCAGCTGTTCCAGATCCATGGCGCCCTCTATTATAGGCAGGGACCTCTGGGACCTGCAGTGGGCCTGGGAGATGCCTTATATTCCCAAGTCTACCTCTATGATCCAGCAGATGCTGCCAGGCAAAGATCTGGACGCGCGCCAAACCTGGATGCCAATCTGATTGGTTCTTTAACCATGATGCTGCAGGAGTCCAACCCCCTGATACAACTGTATCTCACGGCACATGAACGACTGGCAGAGATCAGAGGTGCGGAGAACAACTACCACCGGATCCTCAACCCACAGCTGAACCTGGTTGTGGAGAGAAGAGCTGATCGAAGAAGGGAGAACCTACCTACGGCAGATGAAGTCTCGATGATTCTGCCGCAGGAATCTGGAAGGGAGGGTTTTAGGGACATTGTACTAGCTAAAAGGGTGGATGGGGAAGAAGAGAGTAATGCCTTTACTCTCATCAACCCCAATCATGCACTTTATCTACCCCTTCACTATGGTCTTCTCTTCCCTTATGGAGAGCATGGATGGCACTGGGGTAGAAGGCTGGTCAATGGTCCTGACTCACCCATGCCACAGCGCGCCTTCTATAGGTTCCGACTTCATACCAGAGTTGATGAGCCAGCCACCCTCTTCTGTGGTCAATGGTTATTCCAGCAGTTTGTTGTTGATGCGTGGGCGGTATGCGATCAAAACAAGCTGGCCTGGATTCGCAACCACCAAGGAAACATCAGAGCCGAGTTATACAATGGACTGGCTGATGTTTTGCGGGGTGGTGATGTGGACATTGACCAGGTGGGAAGGAGGGTGGTTCTACCTTCGAGTTATGTGGGAGGAGACAGGTTTATGCAAAAGCTGTATCAAGACAGCATAGCAATTGTGCGCCACTTTGGCAAGCCTTCGCTATTCATAACCTTTACCGCTAACCCCAAGTGGGCTGAGATTGAGAATGAGTTACTACCAGGTCAGCAAGCATCAAACAGACCTGATCTGGTGTCTCGAGTTTTCAATCTCAAGGTACAAGATCTGCTGAACCAGATCCGCCACAAGGAAGTCTTTGGACCTTGGTTGGGCTGGGTCTGGACAATCGAGTACCAGAAGCGGGGTCTCCCACTTCTGCACCTCCTGGTGTTTCTGAGGACAGACAATAAGTTCCTCACAGCAGCCAATATCGATCGCTTTATCAGTGCCGAGCTTCCTTCTGTGCCTGATGCGATTGGTGAGGAACTGCGTGGGATTATTCAGAGCACAATGGTGCATACTCACTGTGCTGGTGGTAATGGTCAGGCCATGTGTATGCAGGGCCTGAACCCTCTTACCACCCAGACCTGCCGTAAGGGCTATCCCCATCAATTCCGAGAGGAGACTCTAATCACGGAGAATGGCTATCCACTCTATCGCAGAAGGGATACAGGTCAGTCATTCACAGTGCAGGTGAGTAGTAGTGGAGCAAGAGTTGATGCTGTCATTGACAACAGAAGGGTAGTTCCCTACAGCCCTTACCTCTCGCTCCGCTACAAGGCCCATATCAATATGGAGGTGTGCGGGTCTGTCAATGCCGTCAAGTACATTCATAAGTACATATACAAGGGTGGAGATCGAGCCACCGCCATAGTGGATTCAGACCATGATGAGATCAAACGTCATTTACATGGTCGCTATATTGGTCCCACTGAGGCGGTTTGGCAGCTGTTTGAGTTCCACACTCATGGGGAACTTCCCCCAGTCACGACTCTCCACCTGCATCTTCCAGGCCAGCAGGCAGTCTACTTCTCAGAGCAGGAGGGTCCTGGTGCAATTCAAGAACGCTTGGATAGGTCCATGACCACCCTCCTGGCCTTCTTCAAGTACAACTCTGAGAATGTAGATGGAAGACAGTATTTGTACCTTGAATTTCCTGAGCACTTTGTGTACGAATATAAGGTAGGTTGGAAGCGTAGAACACAGCGATTTGCTATTGGTCGCATATGGTCAGCCAGTCCCTTTATAGGTGAGCGCTACTATCTACACTTACTTCTCACTGTTGTACGTGGTGCCACGAGCTTTGAAGACCTGAGGACGGTAGATGGGATAGAGTTTGCAACCTTCAAGGGTCCCTGCATTGCCTTGAGGTTGTTGGAGGATGATGGTGAGTGGATTGCAAAGTTCAAGGATGTACGGGAGTTTATGACAGGAAGAGCCTTCAGGCACCTGTTTGCTCTTGCCCTGCAATATACAACCATTACTAATCCACTTGCTATCTGGGATGAGTTCAGAGAGGGTTTCTGTGATGACCTAGCCCACCTGCTCGTGACAGGAAGGGTTAGAGTGCCAGTTGGTGGGGAGGATATGGGTGCAGGCCTTGCTCATGACTATGGACTCTATCATAATCAGGAGTTCTTGAATGAATATGATAAGTCCTTGCATGACTTTGGCTTGCCACAACCGGCACTCGATTGGAGGCAGAGGGAGGAGATGGTAGTGGGCAATGTGATGATGGGGGAGGAGATGGGATATGATATGGAGCAGGAGCGGGTGTTGTTTGATACGATGCGGGAGAAGTTGAATGAGGAACAGGTCGCCTGCTTCAATGCAATTGTTGCTGCGGTGGAGAGCCACGAGCAGGATCCGCAGCAACAAGAGCCCTCTGGTGCCTTCTTCCTACATGGCCCAGCTGGTACAGGCAAGACCTTTCTCTACAATTGTCTCTGCAGTCATTTCCGGTCACAGGGTAAGATTGCACTGTGCGTCGCGTCCTCCGGGATAGCGGCACAGTTGCTTCCTGGTGGCCGGACAGCACATTCAAGGTTCAAGATCTCCCTTTTGAATGACACTAATGCTGTATGCAATATCACACGCAACTCCTTCCTGGGGGAGTTGATTCGCAGAACCTCACTCATCATCTGGGATGAGGTTCCCATGCAGCATAAGGCGTACTTCGAGGCGGTCAACATAACCTTGAATGATGTCTGCAACACAGGTGACCAGCAGTTGTTTGATGAGATTCCTACGGTACTCAGTGGTGACTTTGCACAGATCTTGCCTGTTATCCGCCATGGTACCAGACAATCCACTGTGTTGGCCTCTATTCAGCACAGCTCAATCTGGCATCACTTGCATATCTTCAAGCTCAAAACAAGTATGCGCATGATTGCCAGTGAGGCCAACCAGGTATTTCTCACCTTTTTGACTAACATGGTTACTAATCACGCCCTGCATGGCGAGCTTCAACTCCCTGGTTATATTCGTAGGGTATTCACAGTTGATCAGCTCTGTGATCTTCTGTATCCACAGGTATTATTGAATGAGGCCGTTATAACACACAGTGCTCTTGCAGGAAGAGCTATCCTTGCCTTCCGCAATGACACTGTGAACGATTTCAATGATGTCCTGTTGGAGAGGATGCCTGGCGAGGAGCACAGGTTTGAAGCTGTCAACCATGTCAATTTATCTGAGGATGCTGCTGCGGCTGAGCCCTTTGCGGTGGAGTATTTGCAAAGTATCAGCCTAGCATCTATTCCACCGTCTTCCCTGAGACTCAAGATAGGTGCCCCTCTAATTCTGATCCGAAACTTGAGTCCCAGGGAGGGCTTATGTAATGGCACAAGGTTGAGGGTGGTAGGAATCCGGCGCACCTGTCTACAGGTTGCCATTCTTGGTGGAAAGTTCAATGGCATGATCCGTCTTCTACCGCGGATCAAGCTTACCACTACAGAAGAGGATCTCTCCTTTATCCTTGAGCGTACTCAGTTTCCAGTCCGTCCATGCTTTGCAATGACAGTCAACAAATCACAGGCCCAGTCTCTTGAGCAGGTTGGTGTAGATTTGCGCACCCCTGCATTCACTCATGTGCAACTCTATGTAGCCCTGTCCCGAGTCACATCGCTTGACGGACTAACCCTTCTACCCTCTGAGCAAATACCTACCCAGACGGATAACGTATTAACTCCTGAGGTACTCCTATAATCTCTCTCTGGTAAGTCTATTTCCTCTGCTCTTCTGCTTTCCAAGTCTATTACTAATCCTAATCTCGCCTTATACTTAGCCCCCTATCCGGAAACTCTACCTTTGGGACTTCTTCCTCCTCTACCGCCTCAGTTGCTGCTTCTTCCTCTCTGGTAAGCTAGGTTTTTTTTCAGTATTACTAATATTACTAATTATTCTTCAGTTTTGATGCTGCCATGTCCTGGTTTTTCGTCTTCCTCTCTCCTTCCTTGTATGTATTCCCAAACCTGTACCCTACTTCCTTCTTTCACTTGGACACGTTACTAACCTCTCATTCTTTATATATCACTCCAAAGCTCTTCCCCTACATCTCTAATTACTCTCTATTGGTAGACTATTTACAATGTAATATAGATGTTGTATCAATCAATATTCTTTCAGCCTTTCCATTGCGTTTGTCCTGTTCAAACTGGGCCCATATTGTCGTGACTTGTATTATCTATTATCAGGTATCACTTCTACCATGGTGTATGCATATTCCCTGCCCTCTGCCCTATCACATTTCCCACATGCTTGGCATGATACCCACTCCACAACCATCAACACCATGCTGTGTAACCATTTCTGCTCTTCACACTTACTCTTGTCCCACCCAGTATTACTCACCTCTTCTACAATATACAGACGCGAGACGAGCAGGAGGCACAGGACTGCTAGTCTAATATGTACTACGCAGTGGATCTGATAGCAGGATCCATCAGATAAAAACATACGATCTGTTGATCTGATAGATTGCATCTCTGTGATGACATGTGCAGTGCACTGAATGTATGATCACAAAGGTGGCAATGCCAAGATGCCAAGCCAAAATGCGAAATTTGTTTTAGCCATCACATTTATTTACCTGTCATCTCTTTCTGTTTTCTCCTCCAACCACTCTTCTCTCTTTCTTTTATCACAACCAACTTGTACCAATTCTCCATCCATCATATATCTATCTCTTTTCAGTATATCCATTATTACAGCAGATCAATACCTTTCAACCACCATATTTCGTCATCCTCACAATCACCCGCTGTGAACGCTGTCGACAGAATAAGCCAGATGTTTCTTTTGATCACAACCGGAGAGGAATCCCCCTAAAAACATGTCCTCCGTGTCTGGTAAGTTAATATTGTTCTCCTCCTACTTTTCCTTACATTGATACAGTATTCTAAAATAATTTGATGGTAAAAACAGGCTACACACAGAGAGAGAAGAAGAGTACAGACTGGAATAAGCGAACAGGAATTCAGACTGGGGGAGGGATCAGCAGGGAATCCAGTGGCAGGAGGAGGATATGGGGTGGTGCTTCAGGATGACCAAGGTGGTAAGTATGTTGATTCCATTTCTGAAAAAGTAAGTCTTACCCACAGAAAAGCAGCAGAGAATCCAGCAGTAATGGGAGGACAAGGGGTAGCGCTGATGGAGGACAATGCTGGTAAGTCATATATGAAGTTTATTAAGATCAGATTCTAATGCAAATCTTAGTACCTGAAAATAGAGAAAGGGACTGGAGAAGATGTGACCAGTGTGACAGAAATTTGTCAGCAGTGGAGTTTCATCAAAATATTCAAGGTGAGTATCTTGGAACGTGTAGGGCATGTCGGGTAAGTGCTTGTTTATATTATTCCTTTATGGATAAATTTAGAATAATGGAACTGACAGTAGGAATGATATAGGCTACTGCTGTTGAGGGCTCTGGTCAGAGGCTGGTAGTTCCGTTAATCGAAGGGCCAGCTGGGACAGTGCGAGATGGGTTGCATGAGGCATTGTTAGGGGTAGCCGATAGCGGAACTATAATATCGGACTAGGCCTGGGTAGGTGTCTTCGGAGATTTGTCTAAGAAGGCTCGTAGGTAACTATCTCTCGTGAGAAGTAATTGAGGTAAAATAAAAGATAATTGTGTAGAAATGAGATTTGTAGCGTGATAACTTTTTATATTGATAAGATCTCTTCTCCGGTGCTTTTTGATTTCTTATAGCAAGGGAGGCACTTCGATATTTATATTGCGCGTCTGAGTGTTCGCGGGCTAACTAATAACTACTAACTAAAAAGTGCGAACACTCTCTGACCCTGACAACTGTTCGACTACTTGCTTAGCATTATGAAGACATACACTATTCATCTAATCGTGAGAGTGTGTCATTCTCTTCAACGATAGGTGTGCAGAGTTCTCGTAGTCCAAATAGGTACTAACGTTATAACTTTCTTCACCGAGCCATGTAAGGAGTGGCCAACTCCTCGGTCGTCAGACCATTCAATGCGTATGAGTTCTTAGGCTGCATGCGCATCAGGTTTCGGGATGACTCTTGCTTGCAATCGCTCCTATGGCTAATTACGCACAACGCCTCTCCCTTACTGACTGACTCTGAGTGGGACTGTTGGTCTCCACTATGCGTACTAGTGTCTAATTTCCTCATGGGGAGACTTTGCCTAGGCGTCCACTCTTTTGTTTCCCTCAGCTCTCATAACTTTGAAGGCCTATAGCTTGATACGACGTCGACCGATTTGGTCCGAACCACTTGCATAATTTTCGCTAGGTTCTCTTCTCATATATCCTGCGAACAGCATCCGGTTGGACGGACGGCCGCGACGTATATGGTGTTATTACGAGTGGTCCCTGGAGGGACATTCTGGAGTGCGAGTGCAACTACCACTGGCACGGCAATGAACGTAGTGTTCCAACGTCGGGGCCACAGGGGTATGATGGCCGTATTTTTGAGGTCTGTGCGCAGGGGTCTGTGCGCTTCGGAGGTCTGTGCGCTGGATTCCAGTATTTCATACATGGGCTTCCAATGTGCCTAACAGGCATGGGTGAAGGGAGACCTGGTAGTTCCTGTTTCAGAAGGACCAGTGTTAGGGAGATTGCCACTGTGGACCCATCTTGCTTATGTTGACCAGAGAGCCAAGTGGAAGTCCCATGATCTAGGGAGGATGGACAGAAGGTGTATGGCCTGTCATGCTTTGCACTGGATCTCAGAGTTGTCAACCAACCAGCCATGGGGCAGGGAGGTAAGCTTTGAGTCCTGCTGCAAGCATGGCAAGGGACAGATAGAGGCGATGCGTCCACTGCCTGAGCCCCTCAATGCCTTGATGAGCAGAGTCAATGCTCGGTCAAGGGGATTCCGGGAGGGGCTGCGCAGGTGGAACTCTCTATTCGCCTTCACAAGCATCATGTACAACATGGACAATAGAACGGGAGGGATAGGGGGCACCTTTCAACTCTTTCAGGTGCATGGAGCTGTGTATCATAGGCAGGGTCCCCTAGAACCTGCAGGAGATCTGGATGCCCTCTATTCCCAGATCTACCTCTATGATCCAGCTTATGCTGCAGAGTTAAGAGCTCGCCGTGCACCTGAATTGGACCCCGACCTCATTCATTCTTTGACCTTGATGCTGCAAGAGTCCAACCCCTTGATCCAACACTACCTCATGGCCAAGAAACGGTTTGCAGACATTGTCGAAGCGGAGGATAACTTCAGAATTATCCTCAATCCACAGCTGCATCTGGTTGTGGAGAGGGGAGCCGATCCGAGACGCGAGAACCTACCCATGGCAGATAAAGTCTCCATGATTCTGCCAGAGGAGTATGAAAGTGATGGCTTCAGCGATATCATCCTGGCAAGGAGGGTCAATGGTGTGAATGTAGAGAACGCATTCACACTGATTAACCCCAATCATCCCTCCTACCTTCCCCTCCAATATGTTCTCCTCTTCCCTTATGGGGAACCAGGTTGGCACTGGGGAAGGACCCTGGGTGCGGGCCTAGGTGAACGCCAGGATAGGAACCTAGCCCAGCATGCTTTCTATAGGTTCCGTCTGCATACGAGGCTCAATGAGCCAGCCACCCTCTTCCGTACGCAGAGACTATTCCAGCAGTTTGTTGTTGACGCCTGGGCAGTCTGCGATCAGAACAAACTTGCTTGGCTACGTTCCCACCAGAAGGAACTTTGTGCTGATATCTACAATGGCTTGGCCGATATTCTGGAAGCTGGGGATGTAGATCTTGCTCAGGTTGAAAGGAGGGTGGTTCTACCGTCTAGCTACGTGGGGGGAGATAGGTTCATGCAACAGCTTTACCAGGACAGCATAGCCATTGTCTGCCGTTTTGGTAAACCTTCGCTGTTTATAACATTCACCACGAATCCCAAATGAGTTGAGATTGAACGCAAGCTGCTACCACATCAAACAGCGGCTGATCGTCCAGATCTGGTAGCTCGGGTCTTCAATCTCAGGGTACGCGATCTTCTGGATCAGATCCGGCACAAGGCAGTCTTTGGACCTTGGCTGGGTTGGGTCTGGACTATCGAGTACCAGAAGCGTGGCCTCCCACATCTACACCTCCTTGTGTTCCTCAAGACGGACCATCAGTTCCTGACAAGGGCCAACATCGATCGCTTCATCAGTGCAGAGCTTCCCTCTGCCGATGATGAGATCAGTCAGGAATTGAGGGGTATCATTCAGACATCAATGGTACACTCTCACTGTGCAGGCAGAGGTGGTCAGGCAGCCTGCATGAAGGGACTTGATCCATCATCTAACCTGCCCTGCCGTAAGGGCTATCCCCGTCCCTTTCAAGAGGAGACCATTATCACGGCGGATGGCTATCCAACCTACCGCAGGAGGGATACAGGGCAGTCCTTCACAGTGGCGGTCCGCAGCAGGGGAGCTGATGTTATGGCTGTCATTGACAATCGAAGGGTGGTTCCCTACAGTCCATACTTGGCCCTCCGCTACAAGGCTCACATCAATGTAGAGGTGTGTGGGTCCATCAAAGCAGTCAAATACATTCACAAGTACATTTACAAGGGTGGGGATCGGGCAACGGCTGTCCTGGAGAGTGATCACGACAAGATTAAAAGATACATCCAAGGACGTTACATTGGTCCTACCGAGACTGTCTGGAGCCTGTTTGAATTCAACACCCATGGAGAGCAGCCTCCAGTGCAGCACCTCGCCCTACACCTTCCAGGCCATCAGCCGGTCTACTTCAATGACGGGGCAGATCCCGCTGTCCTCCGCCAGGACATAGATGGCAAATTAACCACCCTGCTGGCATATTTCAAGTACAATACCGAGCATGAGGATGGAAGACAGTACTTGTACCACGAATTCCCAGAGCATTATGTGTACACAGCGAGGGGTGGATGGAAGCCCAGGAGTCAGCGATTCTCAATTGGTCGCATGTACTTGGCAAATCCCTTGATGGGGGAGCTGTAACCGGTACAGGTACCTGAGTTACTATGTTTGGTTTCGAGTATCGTTTGATACTCAGTATGTTGTATGTTTGGTTTCGAGTATCGTTTGATACTTAGTATGTTTTATGTTTGGTTTCGAGTATCGTTTGATACTCAGTATGTTGTATGTTTGGTTTCGAGTATCGTTTGATACTTAGTATGTTTTATATTTGGTTTTGAAGTATCGTTTGATACTCAGTATGTTTTATGTTTGGTTTCGAGTATCGTTTGATACTCACCATGTGTTAGGTTTGATACCTAAGGAGTTTCAAGGCTGCCACTTTCGGAGCCTTATTTTTATTTGTTTAAGCAAGGCACGGGATTGCCTGACAAGTGTATTTAAGACCTGCTATTCTCCGGACTAAGAGAAGGCATACTTCGACAGACAGAGTTTTCAATATACTTGGTTGAACAGTTACTTCTTCAGTTCGCTTCGAGAATCTTAAGTATTCAGTTAGGTACTCCAAACGCCTTCTATTAGGAACTACTTTAGTAGTTGCGATATAGTAAGAAGTTTCGTTACAACAACTTAGTCTAAGCCTCCGGTACTTAGTCTCGTTAGATACCACCCTTTGGTATAGAGCTAGTATCGTTACCCAATCGAAATAAGGAACCACCCCGTGGGGCCGTTACAGGAGCGCTACTATCTCCACCTTCTTTTCACTGTTGTACCTGGTGCTAGAAGCTTTGCGGACCTATGGACGGTAGATGGGGTAATCCATCAGACCTTCAAGGGTGCCTGCTGGGCGCGGCGGCTCTTGGAGGATGATGGGGAGTAGGTGGCACTGTTCCACAATGGTGGGGAGTTCATGACAGGTAGAGCATTGCGCCATCTCTTCTGCCTTGTGCTCCAGCACACCACCATTGTGGATCTAGTGGGAATATGAGAGGAGTTTAGGGAGAGCTTCTGTGACGACCTAGAGCGCCTGCTCGTGACAGGCAGGGTCATTGTACCGGCGGGAGGTGGTAGGGTGGTGGGCCTCCATCTCGACTATGGCCTCCATCTCATCCAGCAACTGTTGGCAGAGTATGGAAAGTCACTGTCAGATTTTGGCATGCCACAGCCGGTACTAGATTGGAGGGAAAATGAGAGGCGGGAATGGGGGAATGCGATGATGGGGGAGGAGTTGGAGTACAATCAGGAGGAGGAGAGGGATGCATTCAGGACAATGCACCAACAGTTGAATGAGGATCAGGTGACAGCTTTTGATGCCATTGTAGCTGCAGTGGGGAGCCATGAACAGTACCCGCAGCAGCATCACCAGTCCAGCAGCTTCTTCCTTGATGGGCCTGCTGGAACTGGCAAGACCTTCCTCTACAACTATCTCTGCAGCTATTTCTGATCCCAGGGTAAGATTGTACTGTGCGTCGCATCCTCCGGGATAGCGGCACAGCTTCTGCCAGGGGGGAGGACAGCTCATTCAAGGTTCAAGATTCCCCTCACCAATGACACGCATGCTGTATGCAACATCCGGCACAACTCAAATCTAGCAGAGTTGATTCGCCAAACATCTCTCATCATTTGAGATGAGGTACCAATGCTGCACAAGGCATGCTTTGAGGCTGTGAACAGGACCTTGAATGACATCTGCAATACAGGTGACCAGGGGGTTGTTGGGGATATACCTGCGGTACTGGGTGGTGATTTTGCCCAGATCTTGCCAGTGATTCGTCGTGGTACAAGGCAGGCCACTGTGCTTGCCAGTATTCAATATGGTTTGATCTGGGCACGCTTGCAAGTCCTTCATCTCAGGACCAGCATGCGTATCGCTACCAGTGATGCCAATCAGGTCTTTCTTGCCTTCCTCAAGTGCCTGGTCACCAATCCTGCCCTTTGTGGCAGGCTCCCTCTTCCTGCGTGGATCCGCAGGGTTCCCACATTTGATCAGCCCTGTGATGAACTGTATCCACAGTCATTGTTGAATGAGGCAGTCAATTCCCACCGTGCTCTTGTAGGTCGTGCAATATTGGCCTTCCGCAATAACACGGTGTCCGATTTCAATGATGTACTGCTGGCGAGAATTCCTGGTGAGGAGAAACGCTTTGATGCTACCAACCATGTGGATGTATCAGAGGTAGCTGCCGCCGCTGAGCCCTTTGCTATGGAATATTTGCTGAGTATAAACCAACCATCAATTCCGCCTTCCTGCCTGCGACTCAAGATTGGTGCTCCAGTCATTCTACTGCATAATCTTAGTCCCAAAGAGGGCTTGTGCAATGGCACACGAATGAGGGTGTTGGGAATCAGTCGCAACTGCCTACAGGTTGCGATTCTGGGGAGAAAGTTTGACGGCAAGAACTGCCTACATCCACAGATCAAGCTTACCACCTGTCACAAACCTGACTAAGCGAGGAATATAGTTTCACATGACTCATGGTTATGAGTCATAGGTTTGTGATTTGTTTCACATGACTCGCACTCGCGACGTCATCGTTATAACGTTATTGGTTGATGTTTCTCACATGACTACGATTGTGGTCATATGATTTATGAACTTTCGCACATGACTCACATTACGAGTCATGGGTTTCACTCATGTGACGCGAATTGCGCACATGACTTGTTATTTGGATTATGATTGGTTTAGGTATGTGGCGCAGTTGACTTGTTGAAAGTCAGCTGATAGATTTCGCACATGACTCGCTAC